>CM076580.1:493163563-493449800 GCA_034641835.2 Pinus albicaulis | reverse complement strand
GTTGTTCCACCTACGGTAAATACATATCCTGTAGTGCTCCTCCTGTTATCTCTGTCACCTGCCATATCTGCATCAACATATCCCTGTAGAGCAATGTTTGAACCACCAAAGCATAATGCTTGATTTGTGGTACCTCTCAAATATCTGAGAATCCATTTTACTGCCATCCAATGTTCTTTACCTAGATTGTTCATGTACCTGCTTACAACTCCCACTGCATGTGCAATATCAGGCCTTGTGCAGACCATTGCATACATTAAGCTTCCAACTGCTGATGCATATGGAAATTTAGACATATAGTCCATTTCTTCTTGGGTCTTGAGAACATACTTTTAATTTTTGAATGGCTAGAAAAATTTTAAAGGTTTCACGTACGCATATTAGCTACTTCCTTTTTGTATGTACTCATTACGAGACAATGGAGACAATGAAATTTACGATTTTCACAATCTAGTTATTCTCATGCAAGGATTTGTTTGCGACTCCCCAAATCCTTCATTGCAAATGAATTTGCCAATTTTCTTTTGAGCACATTTATTTCCTACATGTTAGACCCTGAAACAAGAATGTCATCTACATACAATAACAATATAATATAGCTGCCATCATTTTTCCTTTTCAGATAAACACAATGATCAGAGTGACATCTAGTATAACCTTGTTCGGACATAAACTTGTCAAATTTTAGATACCACTGCCTTGGAGCCTGTTTTAAGCCATACAAGCTCTTCTTTAACCTGCACACCAATTTTTCTTTCCCTTTTACCTCATATCCTTCTGGTTGCTGCATGTATATCTCTTCCTCCAAATCTTCATGGAGAAATGTTGTCTTTACATCTAACTGTTCAAGATGTAAATCTTCCGCTGCTACAAGACTTAAAATAGTTCTGATTGAATTCATTTTAACAACAAGAGAAAATATTTCATCAAAATCAATACCTTTCTTCTGTGCAAACCCCTTCACCACAAGTCTAGTTTTGTACCTCTGTTTTCCTCCATCTTCTTCCTTCAGCCTGTAAACCCATTTATTCTGCAATGTAGTTTTACCTGCAGGCAACCTGACTAAGTCCCAAGTCTGGTTATGCATTAATGAGTCCATCTCTTCTTCCATGGCTAGCTCCTACTTCTTCCTGCTTTCAACCTGCATTGATTCTTCATAACATTCGGGTTCACCAGAACCAATCAACAATAAATAATATAATGAAGGAGAGTATCGTTCAGGGGGTCTACTTATCTTGGTAGATCTTCTAACACCACTTTGAGGTGTTTGAGGTGCATGTTGCTGTTGTGGTGGTTGTTACTGTTGTGGTTGTTGATTATTATTATTTTCAGACACCTTTACTTTTTCAGTTATCTCATCAAGAACCATGTATTCCTTGCTTTATTTTTCCTGTTTCTTTTCCTGCAACTGATTCTTATACAAGACCTTTTCATTGAATATTACATCTCTGCTCCTAATGATTTTGTGATTTTCATAATCATATAAGCGATAACCAAAATAATTAGCACCATATCCAATAAAGGTACATTTCTTTGATTTTGCCTCAAGCTTTGTTCTGTTTTCTTTATTAATATGGACAAAGGCCTCACAACCAAAAGGCTTTAAAAAAGAGTAGTTTACCTTTTTACCTATCCATGCTTCCTCTGGAATACCATCATCCAAGGAACTTGAAGGCCCTCTGTTTATTAGATAAACAGCAGTATCTACAACATCTGCCCAAAATTGTAAAGGCAATCCTGCATGCAATCTCATGCACCTTGCACGCTCCATGATTATTTTGTTCATCCTTTCTGACACACCATTTTCTTGTGGTGTTCTTGGAACTGTCTTCTCTCTATGAATTCCATGCTCTGAATAGTACCTATCAAACTCTTTGCTGCAATATTCACCTCCATTGTCTGATCTGAGACACTTCAACTTCTTTCCTGTCTCAATCTCAACCAAAACTTTCCATTTCTTGAAAGTATCAAATACATCAGATTTATTCTGAATACAATAAATCCATGTTTTTCTAGTTGCATCATCAATAAAAGTAACATAATAACGAGAGCCACCGAGAGATGATACCTGAGCAAGTCCCCATACATCTGTATGCACATGCTCCAATTTTTCGCTCTTCTTTTCTTTCCCAACTCTGAGAAATCTGACTCTCTTCTATTTTCCATAAATGCAATTCTCACAAAAATACAAATCAACATTCTTCAAACCTGGCAACAAATTTCTTGAGTGGAGAATCTTCATTCCCTTCTCACTCATGTGTCCGAGCCTATGATGCCATAATGCTGCATCTGCTCCTTTGGAAGTTAAAGCATTAACAGAGTTAGAAATACCATTGCATAAATACAATGTACCAACCTTTTCGCCTTTTGCTATTACTAGGGCTCCTTTGGTGACCTTCCAAGTTTTATCTGTGAAAGTTGTCACACAACCTTCACCGCCTAACTGCCCTGTTGAAATCAGATTTTTCTTCAGATCTGGAACATGCCTTACCTCCTTTAGTAGCCATTGGTTTCAATTCTGTTGTTTTACAAGAACTTTACCCATTCCAACAATTTTACAGGGTTTATCATCACCCAAACGAACTTGTCCAAAATCTCCTTGAACATAGTCATGAAAATATTTCTTATCAGGTGTGGCATGGAATGAAGCCCCTGAATCTACAACCCAAGAATCAATAACATTTTTGAAAGAAAGAATCAAAGCATCTTGTAACACATCACTTGTCACATTTGCTTCATGATTGTTTTCTTGCTGTGTGTCTCCTTCTTTTCCCTTCCGAGATCTACAGTCTTTCTTTAGGTGTCCTTTCTTTCCGCAATTCCAGCACACTATCACCGATCTGGACTTGGATCTGCCTTTCCTTGATTTACTACGATATCCCGAGCTCTTTCCTCTTTCCATTTTCTTCCCCTAGACGTGTCTGCACTCAAAGCATTACTAGATGTCTCACGGAGCTTTTTAAAGTCGCATTTTCATGCTAAGGATAGCAACATTGTATCCTATTGGCTTTGATACTGATCTGTGAATTTTCATAGTGACATAGCTAAACCATTGCATTTGCAAGGCAAACTGAAAATAATAATCTATTATTAATTTTATAGACAATAGCGGTTAATGCTTTATTGAATAAATTTTAATAATTATGACAGATCTTAACCAATATTATTGATAGCATTTCATAATAAATACCTTGTTTGGGCCGAAGGTTTTTAATAAGAAAATTATATATTATGGAGCAATGCAACACATAAAATATGTGAAAAATACAAGCACACAAAACACATAAAACCAGAGAGACACAGATATACG
Source organism: Pinus albicaulis (assembly GCA_034641835.2). Classification (NCBI taxonomy): domain Eukaryota; kingdom Viridiplantae; phylum Streptophyta; class Pinopsida; order Pinales; family Pinaceae; genus Pinus; species Pinus albicaulis. Next base: position 493,446,490 of record CM076580.1, on the reverse strand, counting down.
TGGTTCACCCAGTTTGGGCTACGTCCACCCCGAACAGCCAGTCCTTCCTTTCTATTATCCAGCAAAAAATGAAGAGACAAAACCTACAGTAGATCCGCTGTAATATCCTCTGTTCTCTCTCACAGTCTCCCTCTTTGTTTCTCGCTCCGAGAATACACATACAATACACAGCCGCAATACAATACCCTCATAAAAGCGAGGGGTTGCCTTCTAGGGCAAAAAAACCCTAAACTAAACATAACTTCTACCGCCAGATCATTTGCCTAATGAACGACCCAAATTGACTAGAAATTACTATACTTTTACAAGGCAATTTTACATATGTTTTTAGCTTCGAGAAGTGACGCCCTCGGCCGCCGGGGGGGGCTCCCGACGTTGCTCCTTCCTCTAGACCCCCCACGGCAGCGATTAAATTTCGGGCGGCGTTGCCGCCCTTTTTAAGGTACAGGGGTCCAATGCTGTGATACAAAGTAAACAAGATAATCAGGCTCCACACCCAACAATCTCCCACTTGGAGACTGATTGTAGCAACTCCATCGCTGCTTCATTTGCTGGACAATGACTCCTCTTTGGACCTGGCTGTTTCTCATCTTCATTGTCATCCTTGAAGACCAATTGAAACTGAGCATGTTCTCAGTTTCTCCCTGGTTACAACTTTAGTTAGCATATCTGCAGGATTCTGGCTAGTGTGTATCTTTTCCAGCTTCAACTCTCCATCTTCCAATACTGACCGTATGAAATGGTACTTGAGATGTATGTGTTTAGTCCTGGAATGAAATGCTGAGTTCTTTGCAAGATGAATAGCACTTTGGCTATCATTGTATAGTGTGCCCATATCATGCTTCTTACCCAATTCATCCATAAACCTTTGTAACCAAATTATTTCTTTACTAGCCTCTGTAGCAGCAACATACTCTGCTTCTGTTGTTGAAAGTGCAACAACGCTTTGGATTTTTGAAACCCAACTGACAGTTGTTCCACCTACAGTAAATACATATCCTGTAGTGCTCCTCCTGTTATCTCTGTCACCTGCCATATCTGCATCAACATATCCCTATAGAGCAATGTTTGAACCACCAAATCATAATGCTTGATTTGTGGTACCTCTCAAATATCTGAGAATCCATTTTACTGCCATCCAATGTTCTTTTCCTGGATTATTCATGTACCTGCTTACAACTCCCACTGCATGTGCAATATCAGGCCTTGTGCAAACCATTACATACATTAAGCTTCCAACTGCTGATGCATATGGAACTTTAGACATATAATCCATGTCTTCTTGGGTCTTTGGGCACATCTCCTTACTAAGTTTTAAATGGCTAGCAAAAGGTGTACTAACTGGTTTTGCATTCTGCATATTAAATCTTTTCAACACCTTTTCTAGGTACTCATTCTGAGACAGTGTTAATTTGCGATTTTTCCTGTCTCTAGTTATCCTCATACCAAGGATTTGTTTTGCAGCTCCCAAATCCTTCATTGCAAATGAATTTGCCAATTTTCTTTTGAGCACATTTATTTCCTGCATGTTACATCCTGCAACAAGCATGTCATATACATACGATAACAATATAATATAGCTTCCATCATTTTTCCTTTTTAGATAAACACAATGATCATAGTGACATCTAGTATAACCTTGTTCAGACATAAACTTGTCAAATTTTAGATACCATTGCCTTGGAGCCTATTTTAAGCCATACAAGCTCTTCTTTAACCTGCACACCAATTTTTCTTTCCCTTTTACCTCATATCCTTCTGGTTGCTGCATGTATATCTCTTCCTCCAAATCTCCATGGAGAAATGTTGTCTTTACATCTAACTGTTCAAGATGTAAATCTTCCGTTGCTACAAGACTTAAAATAGTTCTGATTGAATTCATTTTAACAACAAGAGAAAATATTTCATAAAAATCAATACCTTTCTTCTGTGCAAACCCCTTCACCACAAGTCTAGCTTTGTACCTCTGTTTTCCTCCATCTTCTTCCTTCAGCCTGTAAACCCATTTATTCTGCAATGTAGTTTTACCTGCAAGCAACCTAACTAAGTCCCAAGTCCGGTTATGCATTAAGGAGTCCATCTCTTCTTCCATGGCTAGCTCCCACTTCTTCCTGCTTTCAACCTGCATTGCTTCTTCATAACATTCAGGTTCACCAGAATCAGTCAACGATAAATAATATAATGAAGGAGAGTATCGTTCAGGGGGTCTACTTATCCTGGTAGATCTTCTAACACCATTTTCAGGTGTTTGAGGTGCCTGTTGCTGTTGTGGTGGTTGCTGCTGTTGTGGTTGTTGATTATTATTATTTTTCGAGCACCTTTAATTTCGGTTATCTCATGAAACCATGTATTCCTTGCTTTCTTTTCTTTGTTTCTTTTCCTGTGACTAATTCTTATACAAAATGATTTCATTGAATATTACGTCTCTTCTCCTAATGATTTTGTGATTTTCATAATCATATAAGCAATAACAAAATCATTAGTGACATATCCAATAAAGGTACATTTCTTTGATTTTGCCTCAAGCTTTGTTCTATTTTCTTTGTAATATGGACAAGGCCTCTATCTAAAAAAACTTTAAAAAGAGTAGTTTGCTTACCTATCCATGCTTCTCTGGAATCTTCCTCTGGAATACCACCATCCAAGGAACTTGAAGGCCCTCTGTTTATTAGATAAACAACAGTATCTACAGTATTTGCCCAAAATTGTAAAGGCAATCTTGCATGCAATCTCATGCACCTTGCACGCTCCATGATTGTTCTGTTCATCCTTTCTGACACACCATTTTCTTGTGGTGTTCTTGGAACTGTCTTCTCTCTACGAATTCCATGCTCTGAACAGTACATATCAAACTCTTTGCTGCAATATTCACCTCCATTGTCTGATCTGAGACACTTCAACTTCTTTCCTGTCTCAATCTCAACCAAAGCTTTCCATTTCTTGAAAGTATCAAATACATCAGATTTATTCTGAATACAATAAATCCATGTTTTCTCATTTAAATGGTCTGCAACAAATCCACCTTCCAACATTTTCATATTAAATAGTCGTTTCATAAGAAATACCTTGTTTGAGGCCAAGGGTTTTTCATATAGTTTCACCACCGTCTGCATCAAACCCTCTGTTGTTGTTTCCTTCGAAATATTGAAGGCAATGGACACCGCAAGGCACAACCGTACTGTTCCGAGTGCCTTTCTATCAAGAATGTTCCATTCCGCGTCTGTCATGGCCGCCGGCTTCTTTGTTTTTCCGCTCAATGGTAGGTACAGATCTTTCTGATACAGATAATCTTCCATCTGCATATTCCACAACAGGAAGTTTTGGCCATTAAATTTCTCGACCCTAAACTTACCATCGTCTGCCATTTCTCCCACTCGAACCAGGAACCCTTCTTTCCTACGAGTTTATCGTGCCCAAATATGTACCTTCATTTCCTGTACTGCTTGTTAGAAAATTATATATTATGGAAAGCAATGCAAAACATAAAATATGCGGAAAATACAAGCACACAAAACACATAAAAACTAGAGAGACACAGATATACGTGGTTCACCCAATTTGGGCTACGTCCACCCCGAATAGCCAGTCCTTCCTTTCTATTATCCAGCGAAAATTGAAGAGACAAAACCTACAGCAGATCCGCTGTAATATCCTCTGTTCTCTCTCATAGTCTCCCTCTCTATTTCTTTCTCCGAGAATACACATACAATACACAGCCGCAATACAATGCCCTCATTAAAGCGAGGGGTTGCCTTCTAGGGTAAAAAACCCTAATCTAAACATAACTTCTACCATCAGATCATTTTCCTAATGAACGGCCCATATTGACTAGAAATTACTATACCTTTACAAGGAAATTTTACATCTGTTATTAGCTTCGGGGGTGCTGCCCCCGAAAGCCCCCACCAGGGGGGGACTCCGAAAAGTGCTGCTGCCCCCCCTGGACCCCCCATGGCAGCGATTAATTACGGGCGGCGTTGCCGCCCCTTTTAAGGTACGGGGGTCCAATGCTATGATACAAAGTAAACAAGATAATCAGGCTCCACACCCAACAATAATAACAATATGGGGATTACATGGGCACAACAATAACAATAAGGGGGTCCAATAACAATAAAAATAAGGGGCTACACTAGAATTATAGGCACCTAACATGCCCCTGTCCTTAAAAAACGTGTTGTGCATAATGCTTGAGTAGTTTTGTATGCTTCTGTATAAAATTCTCATCCTTTCATGTGGAATCTTCAACGGGTAAGTTCTTCCATTTGATGAGATACTATGATCGATGTCGATTTCTTGTTTATGTGAATGCTTCAGGTTCCAATGCGAGTTTTCCTTCCACATCAAGTGATGGAAATATTATTTGAATTGGGATCTTGTCACCTATATCCTTCTTTAAGCATGAAACATGGAATACTAGGTGCACTCGGGAAGATGCAAGAAGATCCAATTTGTATGCCATAGTACCAATATTTTGCAACAACTTGTAAGGACCATATTACTTTGGTGGTACTTTATTATCCTTCTTAGCTTTCCTGAGGGACATTTGTGTGTATGGTTGTATCCGTAAAAATACCTAGTCACCTACATCAAAACTTCTTTCGATGTGATGCAGATCTTCCTGTTGTTTCATTTGTTTTTGTGACAAGGTGAGGTTATCCTTTAAGAGTTTCATACCTTGTTATTGATGCTCAATTTGATCTTCCATTGCTTGAACCTTAGAATTTTCTATTAAATATGATGTGATGGATAGCAGATGATATCCATAAAGTGCCATAAATGGGGTCATTTTTTTTGCAGCATGGAAGGAAGTGTTATATCACCATTCAGCCAAAGATAACCACTTGAACAATTGTGTTTGTTTATCATATACAAAGAAATGAAGATATGCTTCCAAAAATTTGTTCACTATCTCATTTTTCCCATCAGATTGAGGATGATAAGATGAGCTATGAGCTAATTGAGTAGCTAAACAAGAAAATAATTCCGTCCGAAAATTTCCAATAAAAATGGGATCTTTGTCGCTTACAATAATATTTGAGTTTCCATGTAGCTTTTTAATTGTTTCCATAAATGCAGTAGAAACCGTGTTGGATTTAAATGGATGAGATAATGCAAAAAAGTATGCATACTTGGTAAGTCTATCAATTACCACCATGATGACACTCTTTCCTTCAGACTTGGGTAGACCTATGATAAAATCCATTGAAACTTCATCCCAACGTTGACTTGGAACAACTAAAGGTTGTAACATACCCGGGGTCTTAATTGTATCCACTTTATTTTGTTGGAAAACCAAACATTCTGTCACAAAATTTTGAATATAAGATTTAAGGCCACCCAAAAAAAATTCCTTCTTGACCCCATGGTAAGTTTTTAAAAATCATGAGTGCCCTCCTAAGGGAGAGGTGTGCAATTCCGAAAGAATATTTTGTTTCAGTTGGGAATTCTTACAAAGATATAAGCGATATTTGTACCATAATGAATATTTTTTCTAGCTAAATGTATCAGATGTATTGGGATCTTTCTGTAACTTTTGAATGAGTGTCCACACTTCTTCTTTGTTCTTCCATTCACCCCTTGCTTCACTTATCCAATCTATTTAGATAATAGAAATGGCACAAATAAATACTTCCACATCCTCATATTTTCTTCAGAGTGCATCTGCAACAACATTTTTCTTTGCTTTTTTATAGATGATTTCAAAGTCATAACACAACATATTTGTGACCCATGTTTATTGCTCTTATGAATATAATATTTGTTCCAAAAAGTATTTAAGATAGTCATGATCTATTCCTACCTTGAAGTGTCTTCCCATTAGGTAAGGCTGTCATTTCTTTAGTGCATGTAGTATTTCCAACAATTCCTTCTCATAAATAGGTTTGTGTAAATAATTTCCTTTGATTGGATGACTTTCAAAAGAAATTGGTCTTCCTTCTTGCATTAAGAAAACACCAATTCCATTTCTTGAGGCATCACATTCCACAATAAAGGTTTTTGTGAAGTTTGGTGTAGCTAAGACTGATGCTTGGCACATTGCCTCTTTAAGATGTTCAAAGGCCTTAGTAATGTTGTTAGAGGTGTTGCTATTCTCCCATAATTCTTAACAAACTTGTGATAATACCCTGTCAACCAATGAAATCCTCAAAGATGCTTTATGGTTGTGAGGATTTTCCATTCCTTAACGGATTTAATTTTGTTAGGGTCTACCTCAACACCCTCATGAGATATAATATGACCTATATATTCCACCTCTTGTACTCCAAAGAAACATTTGGAGGTTTTTTCATATAATTGTTTCTCCTCCAATAGTTTAAGCACCTTGTCAACATGTTGAATATGATCCTTCCAATACTTGTTGTAGATTAGTATATCATCAAAAAATACTAACATAAATTTATAAGGAAGGGTTTGAAAATGGAATTCATTAAACATTGAAATGTAGAAGGTGCATTGGTAAGGCCAAAAGGCATGACCAAAGATCATAATGACCCTCTTGAGTTCTAAATGTTGTTTTCAAAATGTGTTCAGTCTTCATTCTAATTTTATGATATCCTAAACAAAGGTCCAACTTGGTGAAATAAATTTATCCATGTAATTCATCCAACAATTCATCAATGACATGAATGGGAAATTTATATTTAATAGTGAGCTTGTTGAGTTCCCTATAATCCAAAAACATGCGCCATGATCCATCCTTCTTATGCACCAATACTACTGGTGCAGAGAAAGAACTTTGACTAGGTTGAATTATACCAACCTCAAGCATTTCTACAACCATATGTTCAATTTCACTCTTTTTGGCATAGTGTTATCTGTAAGGCTTGATGTTTGGAGGAACACTTCCCAGAATCAAATGAATAACATGATCATGATCACGAATTGGTGGGAGGCATTTTGGAGTCTCAAATACCTTGGAATGATTTTCCAATACTTTTTGGAGATCTAGAGAAGTAGATGATTTCGATGTTGGAACCTCTAGTGAGCATAATTGTGTTATTACACCCCATTTTTGTCTATTTAGAAGTTTTTTCATGCCATTAGATATTATTATCTTTCTTGGTTTCCCTGCGATACCCTTTAATTCAACTTCCTTTCCTTCCCAAAAAAAATTCAAGAAAAGTTCTTGAAAATTAAAAGCTATCATACCAAAGTATTGTAACCATTGGACTCCTAGTACAATATCAACACCACCCATTGGAATGGAAAGAATTGAAATATTCAATACATATTCCCCCACGGTTATCTTGATATTATGGCACTTTCCTGAGCAATTTATATTTCCTCCATTTGCAACCATCACTTGACACTCTAGTGTTGGATATAGGTGTAGAAAATCTATAACACAACTGTAATACCATGTAGAAATTATATCAATGGACTCAATCCGATCATGCAATGTACTAAAGCAATATACTGAATCCTTCTACAATATTTGCAAAATATAAGACATGATTGCTCAATCACATGCAAGTAAGAGAAAGAATTAAATCAATACACAACACCAGATATTCCTGGGGAAATAAACTGCTCAAAACCCCTCCATCTTTATAGTATAATCAACCAAGGAATCATGAAACAATACAATGTATTTTTTCTCAGCACAACCTCATACACTCTACCGATTGATTCATATTGATCTAGGAAAATTTGGACAAACACATAGAAAATTATTAGATTACCCTCAGCCTACCCTGATTATGCAATCCCTAGAGAATTAAACCCCTATTAAATAGGAAATCAACCTTCCTTGATTGTGCAATTCATCATGGGCTTCTTGTGGTTTTATAACTGCATCTAGGTAGTTTGCTAAAAATACAACTAATAGTTTAGTTGCCTTGAACCTTTGTCTCAACTGGGTCTCCACCAGAATTAGAATGCATGCAATTATAAATAGTGAATCATCAGTTACTTGGTAGATCACTATTTGCGAATTAAATATATTTTAATTCACTTGATCTTCCACTAACTCATCAAACAATTATAACTAGTTAAATTGATTTTAACTCAATTAATGTAAGTTAACTAATCCCACTCACACCACACAAGTGCTACAAATAAAACTGGACCCTGTTAATAATAGAATCACTATACATGCCTATTCTTTGACCCTCAACTCAAAATCCTTGAGATAACTAAGTCTATCACACTTAGTTAATTATTACAAGTTGTTATGAGATAAGATTACAATTAATTTTCCAATTTATTTAAAAATTGGTTGCACACTAATGTGTCACTAGGATCCATTACTGTGTGACCTGTGATCCCACACTAGTGTGTGTGTTGTTTACGGATGCCAATTTCATTGTTTCTTGTTGCAAATTTCAACGCTCCCTCTCAACAAAAAAGGAATCAATATGTACGGATCCGGTACCTTTGGAATGTTCTTGCATGAAACACTTCCTAGTGTTGTTCACACATGCAACTCTCCTGAAACTGAATAGCCTCCAAACAACTAAATCAGTATAATGCTTATGATTGCCACTAGCTACTACACATGTCTACTGCACTCTCTGCGCTGTTGACATTTGCATTTATGCACTCTGCACTACTGCCAACTCTGATTTGCACTCCAGTATCTGACACCTATCACTCTAATTTCTATCCTGTTGAAATTTGACTGCAACAATCTAGCTAATCCTTCCTGCTACTGTTATACTGTGGGATCCTCATAGCCAGGTTTGATCCATGAGACACACCATCTCAATGGACCCTGCCCAAATTTCTTCTTGGGATTAATTCTGCAGATCCCCCCACCTCACACCTGGAGGTATAGCTGCATGTACTCCCTCTACCCACCTGGCTCAAAATTTTCCCTTCACGGAGGTTTTTGTTTGCTTCACCATGTATATCCACCTGGATCCAACCACTGACTTCCCCACTGGTCTTGGGACCACTTCCCATGAAATGTTTCTGATAATGGAGTCATACTCCTCAACCATGACATCAACCCGTGTTGACTACTGCACTTCTTCCTCAAAAGAGGATGGTTATGTCATAATACATTCGCTCATAAGAGCCATGTATCTAGTATACCTGTTTAGGGACCTTCTCTGCCTGTGCTGTGATGTAGGTGCACCTACATGGTCTATTGTATCTAGCATCAATTTGTCAACCTCTCTAGAGTGCTTCCTACCATTTCTGGTTGATGGATCTGCATGAGTATTTTCTGCCACTCCATGATCCTCTTCTTGTGGCTACTCCACATCCCGAGGTTCATCCTTTGGAACTAAGAGTTTCACATCTGCATGCAAGTCAAGATCCCTCTCAAGGGATAATCACATGGCTTTCTCATACTTCCCCATGGCACATCCCTTGCATGTGTCTATATGTGCAAGAGTACCCTTTGGAAGAACTGGAGAAATATGCTGCACGATCCTTAAAGAACTGTGGTGTAGATGGTCCAATCTCCTATGCCATAACTCACCTTTATCCCGACTCACCACCTCCCCTTATTTACTTCTCAATGTTGTGTAGCCATCTACATCATTTTGTAGAGGTTCTTTACACAAACCCCAATATTCTTTACCTGTGATGTGGCTTTGTGACGAAGGAATTCCTTTCCTTCATTGAAAACCAAATCATATCCAAGATCCTCCAACATAGCAACTAAAACTAAATTATTTTTCAAGTCTGGTACATGCATGACATATTTTAATATGAAAGGTTTACCTGACTATTTATGGAAAGTAACTGTACCAATCCTAGTAACACTATACCTCCCGTCATCACCCATCTGGATGTGCATATGAAGATCCTTATCCTATAAGATACTAAAGAGTTCTTTGTTTCTCATCACATGGAAAGATGCTCCACTATCCAAGTACCACATAGATCCCATCACAGTTGATGCCATGCATGTGATGAGAGAGAATTTGAACTCAAATTGTGAGGCCAAAGCTTCACCTGCTCCAGCCCAGGGCCTTCTTGTTGTTCTTCTTCTTTTTTGGACAATTTGTGGCATAGCGTCCACAATCATGAGAGTGAAAACATTTCACCTTTGACAGGTCACACTTCTTGCATTCTTTGTCGGTCTCATATTTGGAATGGGACTTCCTCCCCTTCCCCTTCTTTTCCTTACCATCCAAGGCACAATTTTCCTCATCATTAGTCTTGGATGAGGATCCATCCTTGGTATTTCTCTGAAACTTTTCTTGTACCAAATCTGACCAAAATCACTACCAATATAGTAACTTCTCCCTCCCATTCGCAGAGTCTTGGTAACTATGCCACCTCTTGGGAAGGCCTAGAAGTTCTAGGATTGCCAAGTCATCATCAAATACAGTAATCCCAACACTTCCAATCTCATCTCGACATTGAGTGAACTTGGTCAAGTATTCCTGGATTGTGTCATCCTTCTCCATTTTGATTTTCCTGAGCTTGTCTTTGAGTGCCAATTTTCTTTGGTCACTGTTGCTTTGAAACAAATCTGTCAAGTCCTTCCACATAGCATATGGAGTTGCATTTCCATGGAGACTCAAGACAATATGATCTCGAACACCCTCTAACAAGATCCTCCTTGCCTTTGCTACCTTCTTCTATCATGCATCAAGAAGTTGGTAATCTGCTGTTGCGGGCTTGGGAATATCATTATCTATGAATTCCTTCAACCCATTGTCCTCCAAAACTGCCTCCATCCTATCCTTCCATGCAATATAATTCGAACTAACCTTGAGTGCATATTCGAGTCTCAAGCCATTTAAAGACATATTGATCAGCTTATAGCTCCAAAGAAAGTACCTGAAAATTTGAATATTGTTCAACACAAGCTCAATTTATTCTCCACTATCGTGATTCCTAGTGCTCTGATATGATGTAGTAAATATCTAACACAACTATAATACCATGTAGAAACTATATCAATGGACTCAATCCGATCATGCAATGTACTAAAGCAAGATATTGAATCCTTCTACAATATTTGTAGAATATAAAACATGATCGCTCAATCACATGCAAGTAAGAGAAAGAAGTAAATCAATAAACAACACTAGATATACCTGTGGAAAGAAACTACTCAAAACCCCTCCATCTTTATTTTATAATCAACCAAGGAATCATAAAACAATACAATGTATTTGTGCTCACCACAACCTCATACACTCTACCAATTGCTTCACATTGATCTAGTCAGAATTGGACAAACACATAGCCAAATATAAACCTACCCTCAGCCTACCTTGCTTATGCAATCCCTAGAGAACTAAACCCCTATTAAATAGGAAATTCAACCTTCCTTGATTGCACAATTCATCATGGGCTTCATGTGGTTTTATAACTACATCTGGGTAGTTCGCTAAAAATACAATTGATAGTTTACTTGGCTTGAACCTTTGTCTCAACTGGATCTCCACCAGAATTAACATGTATGCAGATATAAATAGTGAATCATCAGTTACTTGGTATATAACTACTTGTGAATTAAATCTATTTTAATTCACTTGATCTTCCACTAACTCATTAAACATTTAGAACTAGTTAAACTGATTTTAACTCAATTAATGTGAGTTAAAAGATCCCACTCACACCACACTAGTGCTACAACTACAACTGAACCCTGTTAATAATAGAATCAGTCTACATGCCTATCCTTTGACCCTCAACTCGAAATTATTGAGCTAACTAAGTCTATCATAGTTAGCTAATTATTACAAGTTGTTATGAGATAAGATTACAATTTATTTTCCAATTTATTTAAAAATTGGTTGCACACTAATGTGTCGCTAGGATCCATCACTGTGTGACCTGTGATCCCACACTAGTGTGTGTGTTGTTTCTGGATGTCAATTTCACTATTTCTTGTTGTGAATTTCAATAATAGAAAGCAATTCAATTCCTCAGTTATCTTACAATGAATAAAATTATGGGTACTACCCGAATCAATTAGCACTATAAACTTTTTCTTCTTGATATGTCCTTCTATCTTGAGATTTTGAGGACTCGTAATTCCTCCCAATGCATTACAAGATATGGTCGGATTCATTTATTCTTTCTCTAGGGTTGTTTCCTGGTGTATATGCTCTTCTTTTGACATTTCTTGTTCCTTTTCTTCCTCCTCTTCACAATCTATGTAAAATAATTTATTCTCGACACACTTATGAACTTTAGTGTATGTTGTATCACAGCTATAACAAATCCATTTTTCTATTTTTTCTTCCAATTGTTATGGTGTCAACCTTATAGGTTGTGGAAGTCTAGGAGCAGCAAAACTTTCATCTTTATAGTTGTGAGTGGTAGACTTCCTTGTTGCCAAAAATTTTATTTCAACTTTTCTTGCCACCCTGAATTCCTTCTCTAATGAATCAGGTCCCCAAATGCGAACCTCATGTTGAATGTTATCCTTTAAATTCCCTATGAAGACATTAATACTATGTCCCTCTGGAATATCATCTACCCTTATATTCAATTTTTAGAAGTACCCAACGTATTCTGCCATTGAACCCTTTTGTTTGAGATTTATCAATTGAATAAAGAAGGTGTTTATATTTGTATCCTCATAATGTGCTATCATTTCCTCCGTAAAAATTGAGCAAGTGACAAGTGAATTACGAGAAAAAAATCCATCGATACCCTAAAAACTAATTGGGTTCTAAATATAAAGTTGCACATTATGGAGATCAAAATATTGCTCCATCTGTAGTATCCATGTTACCGGATCCTTGCCATCAAACTTCATCATATTGATATTTGGAATATGGTGGGTCTTAAATCCAACGTTAGAGTCTATGAAATCACGATTAACATTTCTGTTGTTCTCATCATGTGTTTCATCTAATACCTTTTCTCCATTAGGAAACATTTCTTGTAGCAACTTTGTCAAACCTTCCTTCAAATCTTCCATGTCTGATTTTAAACTATCCTTCAAACCTTCCATGTTTGCCTTTAATCCATTCTTCAAACCATCCATCTTAGCTTCCATTTCATTTTTTGGTACTTTTTGCGAGAGTGAAATTTGTTGCACTTGGTCTCGTAATTTTTATATATCGTGCTGCAATTCTTCCTCTTCATGTGTCATAGTAGAGCTTTCCGAGGGCTTAATGGGTGTGGAATTATTTTGTTTGGGAGGAATTTTAGAACCCAATACTGATATTTATGCTTTAATATACCCTTGGAATCACTTCAAACTTATTTTTGAAACAAAAGTTATGCAATTTTAAAACAATACACACCTTTTTCTTTCTTTTAGGAGCTCAATATTGTAATAGTTTTATCTTTGTAATTTCGGATCATGGACACATAGATTAATAACACTCACCCAAAGAGGATCTAGTTGTATCGTATTATCAAAGAATGCTAGCTCTTGCACCAAGGCAAGTGGCTCACTAAGGACCATGTTCAACAGGAATTTCTCCATCTCATGGAGGCACTCAACACAATGGGGACCATTTATTCCTAATGGGGGGAAATTGATCTACTTGGATATTGGTGGACACCCACCTATTCCACTTGTCACATAACACAATTTCCTATAGGTTTCCTATTTTTCAACACAATTTCCTATTTTGGTAGTTTTCAGGTCCTAAAATTATTGTCGTTTTGAGGCCCTAAACGATGTTTTTTGGGGAAATGGGAAAACATAATTAATTTTGTAGTTGAAATTTTTTCTCCTAAAATAAACCTTTTTAACATGCTATTGTGTGCACCAAAAAAATATCATATGGAAAATTTATGACCTCGGGAATTGACATTCCAAATTACCACGTCAAGGCCCGTAAGCCTTTAGCGCTTCATCTCCTAGGTTTAGGGTTTTGGATGTTTATGGTTTCTCTTTATTAATTAATGATAAAAATTCATCTTAATCTCATTGTATCATAGTTCAGAAAGGCATGTAGCCATCACATCTCTTCTCAGAGATAAGCTACCACCATTCAATCTAGTTTTCTTTCATTCTACATGTAAACAATTTCAATATTTTTATTTATTAAGTAAAGTTTATTTTCATTGTATCTCTGTGTTTGATCTTAAATTTGTGTTTCATTTCATTAGCTTCTTAAATTTGGATCAGTATCCCTAGATAAATAATGGGCTCATTGAATTCAAATGGATTTTAACGAATGAATAGTTGTGTTAAACATAACCATTGTGAAGACAAAATATGAAAGATAAGTATTGAATGCCTCTATTATTCACATAATATACATTTATAATAAATTGATGTGACTCTTGGATTAATCTTCCAAGGACTCTTGGACTCTTTTTGATTGTTCAATTTCCACACCATAACCCTTAACGGATTAGGTGTCCAACATTCCCCCCCTTAATCCAAAGGGGTATATACGAGTCCAAGAAGATAGCTATAATAAAAAATATAATAATGCATGAAAAAAGTAGGTTGAATGATATTTATGAAATAAAATTATAAGGTGGTGTTAGGGATCTGTAATTTTAGCAGATTGGTGAGACTAAAACTACAGAAGCAACATCGTTTCAACCACTTTGGGATTCTAGGATCTAGCCCTCCTGAATCCAGAGAGGGATCTCTCCAATAAGTGCAAAGATGGATTTGTCTTTGAAGTTTGGGGTTATGATATTAGGATAGTTATGAAGGCCAAGGGTTTGTTTGTTTTTTGGATGGTTGAGCATGATTACTGTTCAAGGTGGAAAGTTCTGAGTGCAAAAAGTTCCAAAGGTGAGAAGTTGCATGCAATCAGAGTAAGATTCGGTCAAAAAGGTAGAAAATTGCAGGTTTTAGTCCATTGGGCTATGGAGTCATAATAGGATTTAACTGGAACAACAAGAGGCAAGAGTGGTCCATGGGGCAAGTCATCTATGTCTAAGGATCTCTTTGAAGATTGATTTATGGAATGGAGTGATACAAAAAGAAGGAGAAATAAACGGATGCAGAAACAAGAGCAGCCCAGGATCTGGTAAGTACTTTGAAACTAGCCAACCTTTGACATGGACTCAAGAAAAACATAAAAGTAAAATAGGATCTGGTAAGTACTTTTAAACTAGCCAGCCTTTGATACACTTTCAATAGCAAACATCTTAAAACTAAGGGAAACTTGAAGGCAACTTTTGAAGTAGAAACTAGCGGGCCGGGCTCACCACAAATCCTCTCCTAGCTCTTCTTTTACTTGGTTACTTTCAAGACAAATAAAAAGATAACAACAAAATGGCCTAAGATCTGGTAACTACTTTGAAACTAGCTAGCTTTTAACACATTCCAAGGGAAACAATCAGGCAGTCTGTGGGATCAAACTGGGACCAGGGCTCACCATATCTTCCTCAGTTGATCTTCATTAAACATATACTGAAAATAACATCTAAGAATAATATTCAGCTAAGACAATAAGATGAGGGAACGCCAACATTCCTATGCTTAAATTGAATTAAATCATTCCTAAATAACACAATTTAGAAGAAAACATTTATATAAATATTTTCAGTTAGAGAAGGTTACTGATATACAGTAGATCCTAACTCTATGCATGCTGTTCTTTATAAGAGAATATGAAACACAGATGGAAACAGAAACAAAATAAAAAGTTACAATTAGAGAAACATCACCGTCAACATAGACCAGGATCCCATAAATCAGCTTGTATTGATGCTTCAAACCAGTTACAGCTTTAAGTCCAGTGCTTTAGGTTAGCAACCATCTACACATCTCAGCCTAACCTATCTATCACCAGCAGAGCTCCAAGAGCCAGTGATACTATGTACAATCAGAAGTTCTTTGCTCAAATGTATATCAAAGTTCTACAACCAACCCCTCACTCATCTCCTGAAGAAGTATATATAGAAGAATGAGGAGGTGAGATCTGACAAAAGATCTCAATTACAATTAATACAGAGTTAATGTCTTCTGGGCCTTTGAAGGGCTCAGTGAAGAAAATTACATACGTATCCTCTGTATTAAATGTTTTTACATAAATATTAAGCTCTGTGGGAGCTTTTGTTGACCTTTGAGGCTCTGTGCGATGTCGGGGCTACTTTGCAGATATTTCTGCACTTATTTCCTTGCAGAAGTAACTCCCTGGCTGTGTTGAGGCAAAATCTGATCTTCTTCAATAACTTCGACCTCTGATTGAGTATTTTGAGGAACAGGTGTCACTATGGTAGCTGAGGAATCAATTTGCCCCAGATTATGGCAGTGGAGGCATTCCTGCTTGATAGAACACGTTAGGTTTTCTGTAAACTGTGTTTTATTTGGGGATTAGGATTTTGATAAGCATCTTAGACGTAATCCCCGTGAAACTGTCTCTAATCCTCTGTTCTGATACATTTAGGTCTTCGGCACTGATACCCTTTGACAGTGTTAAATCCATGGTTTTATTGTTGGTATGCAGGGCTGCGCAGAGATAAAACGACACTGATGCCTCATAAAACACCGATGATACGTGAGATTGCAAACCCCTGCGAATGATTTCCCTGATGAAACGAAGGCAAGAGGATCGTCACCCTCAGCCTGCAAATTTTCTTCAGTATGGCGGAAAAAACATTAAACCCTGCAAAATACAAACAAAAGTTATGAAATCCTGCGTATATAGTTTGACTGCTTCAGAGGACGTGTGGAAGGAGCGGGGCCATTGGATGGCATCATCCAACGGTCGAGATTAATCGGGGAGATCATAGAATGGGCGGAAGAAAATTAGATCAGGGTCGTCGATCGCGCAAAGATCGATGGTCGGGATTGATTGGGGAAGTCAAAAATAGAGAATCGTTGACTGGGCAATCGAATCAGGGAGACGAAATGTGAACCGTCGATATGCAGATCAGATCGACGGCGGAAAATGATTTAATCATCGCGCCGGGACCACATTAAGTAGCGGGCATCTTTATTAATTGTCGGGCATCTTCAGCGAGCGATCACCGTTGGATGGCCCGCCCCAGATCGGACGACGGACAGCGATATCGCTGGGCATCCTAGTCCGAACGTTAATGTGTGATGGACGACGGATGGATGGCGGTTTTGCAAATAGTACACAGGACGCGTGGCGGCAAGTGTATGGAATCGCTGGCCATCGGGGGAAAACAACCTCTCGCCGAAAGGCGGTGCGATGGATACCGCCCGTTTTGGGCAACTGGATTTCGGGCGGTGGGGACCACGGAAAGACGCACTCTGCACCGTCCGATCTACAGATCAGATTGACGGTGCAGGATAGTTTTAAAATGGAAACGGTGGAGAAATGAAAAATAATTAAAGACCCAAGTTTTAATTTAAAACAAAGGTCTTAACGTTTTTTTATGGGCGGAATATATAAAATATGATTAGGCGCCCGACTGTGGGGCCTTTGGGCGCGTGGAGGGTTATATGACAGGGGGTTTTTAAAAGGAAGGGAGCTTAAGGCTAAACCTGAAGGGCTTAAGTCACAACAATGTATTTTTATGATTTTTCAACGTTTTTTCAAAGGAAATGAGTGTTTCGATAAGGCTAAGAAGAGGTCTTAGAACCTTATCAAGGGTTTTTATGCAGTGGAAAGGGAAGAAACATGAAATTGTTGGATTTTCATGGGGAATGAAGGGGTAGAAAAAGAGGTTAGCTTTTAAAGAGGAGGAAGGGGGAAAATGGTGCTTGCAGCAGTACTTCAAGATAGGACCAGCAGGATTTCAGAGTTCTTTCAAGATCGGAACATCAGTGAAGGTTTGGACAAAGGCATGAGGCCTTCAAAAAAGTATTCAAGAGCCAACAGTTTTTGGTGAGAAAAATTGTTCCTTGAAGGCTCAAAAATAGATTTAGCCACCTTTTGGGATACTCAAATTTTACAGGTGGCTAACAGTGGCTCCATTTGGGGATGGTGCCTTCTTGAAGGCATCAAGAACTTTCAGACCTGCATTCTCTGGGAGGCTGACCATATGCCTGATCCATTAATGTTTTCTGGGAGGCTGATTAGTTGCCTAATCCATTGGGCTGCTCTTCCTGTGCTAGGATGATTTTCTCTAAAAATGTATTAGCAGTCATACAAGCAATGGATCTTCATCAATACAACTTTCTACGTACCCAATCCTACAGATCTAACATTTTTTCTTCAATAGAGTGCACTTGGATTGGAAAACTCTTTTCACAACATTTTATTCTTTTGAAAGTAGGAAACTTATCTAATTCTACTCCTTATTTCTCCCTGAACTCAGATTAAATAGTTGAGTTCAGATGCTTCTCTACCTATTCTACTATCTGTTGGGATTAAACTGTCCAACATATTTTCATTCTCTAAATTTATAAAACATAAATTTAAAAAAATTCAAGTCAAGATTAAGCTGTTTGGCTTGCTGTGATCTATGGCATAAAGACAAGCTGCACATAGACATTTATTTTTCAGAAAAAATAAATAAAAAATGCAAGGCTTAAGATCTGAAATTTGATAACACTTCCTTCCTCTTTTCTACAGCTCTGATTTGATTCTTATTGAGCTGTCTTTCCTTTTTCTCTGGTTTAGATTTTGAGCTAATTAGAACCAGATTTTTACATCTCTTTGACTCAGGAAAATAGAACAGATTTGAGTCATTTCTCTTTGCAACCTTAGGTTCAGATTTTGATCATGTTTGAACCTTTAATTTCTATCCTAAACTATCTACTGATAAGCCAAGATTAGACAGTTCGGCATATCAAATTCACTATCCTATCAGCAGAAAATTTAAAGCTAAGTAGTCAAGTTTAAACAGTTTGACTAACTAGAAGTGTTTTTTTCAGGAGTGGCATTTGAGCTTGCACATTTTCAGATTTATCTCTCTTTTTTGGTATGGGGCTATACCTTGCTTGTTTTCAAAATCTGCCCTCTTTTCTTTGTTTTTGTATTTTTGTTTTTTACAACTTTGAATGCAATGGTGGATGAAATATTCATAATGGAAAAGATAAAAATGCTTCAAAACATAACACAGATCAAGAGAAGTAATGCTTAAGCATCCTGCCATTGACAGGACCCCCAAACAATTCTGCTCCATTCAACTCCTGCAAGAAAAATGCATTGTTGCCAGCAGCTGAATGAATAGAGTAAGGGCCAAGCCATAGGTTGTCAAATTTTCCATGCTTGCCTTTCTCTTCCCTTCTTGAGTCCCACTTTAAAACTTTGTCCCCAATCTTGAAATTGCTGGCCTTTGTTCTTCTGTCAAAAAGCTTTTTAATGTTGTCTTGTTTTTGCAATGCTTTGTTATACACTTCCTCTCTGGTTTGCTGAAGATGAATGGTCTGATTTATTCTTCTGATCATGTCATTATCTTCAGTCTGCAACTCTTGAATCAACTTTATCACTAGTACACCAAGGATGTTTGAAAAATTGCATCAGTACCATACACAAGCTGAAAGGGTGACATACCAATGGATTTCTTCAAAGTCAATCTGTCAGCCCAAAGTGCATGAATCAGCTTTGTGTGCCAAGACTTCTTGTTTTCCTCCAACAGTTTCTTGATTATGTTCACTAAGCTTTTGTTTTAGGATTCTGCAAGTCCATTACCTTGAGGGTAATAGGCCGTAGAATGCCCCAATGTTATCTGATATCTATGACAGAACTTAACCATCTTCTTTGATCCAAATGCTGCTACATTATCAGTGATGATTTTGGTAGGACAGCCAAATCTGGAGAGAATATTAGTCTCCATAAATTTTATGATAACTGAATCATTGGCCTGCCTACAAGGAATGGCTTCTATCCACTTAGTGAAATAGTCTGTGGCGGTGAGAATCCATCTGTGCTGGGTAGAAGATGATGGATGGATTTCTCCTATAAAGTCAAGTCCCCACTGTTGAAATGGGGCTTCAACAGTGATTGGATGCAGAGGGAGGGGTAGCAGTTTTCTTTTGCCTTCAAAAAGTTGACACTTATGAAAGGCTATGATCATCTTGTGTACATCATGGAAAAGAGTAGGCCAATAGAAACCAACCCTCAAAATTTTGTTGGCTGTTGTCTTCCAATACAAATGACCTCCACACTCTCCTTCATGGAACTGGTACTTAACCTTCTCTGCATCAAACTCAGGTAAAATTTAAGCAATAGACCACTTGCATTTTTCCAATACAGACATTTATCTATAATGCAATAGTTTACAGCTTTCAATTTTAGGAACCTTGCCTTTGTTTTTGTCAAACCAGGAGGTGTATTCAAATTAAGAAGAACATAAAGAATATCAGCATACCAAGAGGAATTCATAAAATGGTTTTCAACAATGGGTGTTGAAATTTCCTCTTGATCATCTAAAGCATTAATCATATGAATATCAAGAACTTCACAATTTGATTCAGCCATTAATCTAGCTAGACCTTGGCCTTTGATGAGCTTAGTGGGTTTTATCTCTAAATCATATTCAAGAATAACAGCAATCCACTTACCTCTCTTACCATCTAGGTCCTGTGTTAGAATGTCTTTAACAACTGAATTTGGGACAAAGGTAATAATATGTGAATGAAGGATGTATACTCTGAAGTCTTTCAATGCTTTAACCAAAGCAAAAGCTTGCTTCTCCATAATGTTGTACTTCAAAGGGGCATCCCTCAATGCCTTGCTAAAGAATGAAATAGGCTGCTCTTGCCCTTGTGGATTTTTCTGTAAAAGGAAAGCAGCTATGGTATGTTCTGATGCAAACGAGAAAATATAAAAATCTTTTGAAAAATCAGGACTTATCAGAACCGATGTTTTGGTCAACGCTTGTTTCACCAGTTCAAAGGATTTTTTTGCTTCCAAGGTCCATTTTACCCCTTGCTCCTTTTTTAGCATGTTTGTGATATTCCTAAGGAGCTCAGCTAAATTAGGGATGAACCTTCTCAAAAAGTTGATCTTCCCAATGAAAGATTGCAACTCCTTGATGTTTCAAGGATGAGAGATTTGCAATATGGCCTCAATCCTCTTTGGATCTATCTTTATACCCTCTTCTGAAATAATGTGTCCAAGAAGCTTACCTTCTTGGAGACCGAATAGTGTCTTCTTAGGGTTTAAAGATATTCCAAACCTTCTGCACTTCTCGAAAACTTTTCTTAAATGTTCTAAGTGTTCTTCATCTGTTTTTGAAAACACAGTAACATCATCCAGATAGATAATGATGAAGAAGCCCAGTTATTCCGAGAATGCTATGTCCATGGCTCTTTGAAAGGTTGCTCCAGCATTCATTAGACCAAAGGGCATTTTCACATACATGAAAGTGCCCCATGGTGTAGTAAAGGCTGTCTTTAATTGATCAACAGGGTAAACCAAGATCTGATTGTACCCCGAATAGCCATCCAGCAAAGAAATTCTTCTAGACCCTACCACCCTTTGTAAAACATGATCCACTGGGTAAAGGGTAGTTGTCTTTTAATGAAGCATTGTTTAAACTTTTAAGTCATGGCAAAGCCCGATTTCTCCAAATCTTTTCCTAATACATACCGATTAGATACCCACCGAGCGAATATCTAATAGGGACATTGGCAGGGCTTCATACATCTTTTACCCTCTCTTCTCAACCAAAGGTAATCGAACAGGTTTATTCTGCGCAGTTTCTGTTTGAATGGTTTTTGGTTTTCTTTAAGAGGGATTTTGTGCTGTATTATTTCAGTGTCGTAGGATTTAAGATCTTCATAACTCCATGAAAAAACATCATAAAATTCTTTGAACAGCTCTAGGTATTTGAGTTTAATGTGAGCCGGAAAAGTTTTGGACAGTTTGATCATTTTCGGTTTTTTCTCACTGCCTATATTCCATTCCTCCACTTCAGTTTCTACAGGTTCCAGTTTAGGTTTGTTGGCCATATCATTAAAATCAAACAACCTTTCCAAAGGGCCGTACCTCTAGGCAACCTCTTCATCTTTATATGGAGAGTTTCAACTCCTCCAGCTTCGCTAGTGCCTGCGATAATAATATTGAACAGTTAGGGAGACTGTCAATTAAGAAAGTTTTTCACGTAAACATTTAGTCCGGAATTGGAACGTTAGGCTTTGGGAATTACTGAATTGTGTTTCTATTTGTTTGTCATTGTCAAACACGTGCCAATACTTCTTATTATCAGGCACTGCTGGTCTAAAATTTATCTCAGTTGTATATTCCTTGGTTTCAAATGGCGCTAAGCATGTCCTAGCTGCAAAGGCTAAATTGTGGGCTACAATGTTTCTTTTCCTTGGGACAAAACTTACTTTGGACTCCTCGAATGTTTTTAAAATGTCCATGACATCATTTCGGTAGGCTCCAAGTATGGGATGATTTGCGTTATACTCCCCATTTACTTTCCTAATGATCAATTCAGAATCCCCATATACATTGATTCTTCTGGCTCCTAAATTTTTCAAAAGATGCAAGCCTAAGAGAAGGGACTCGTATTGTGCTATGTTATTGGAACACTGAAAGTTTAATTTGAATGACATGCATTCTGTGTGGTTGCTTTCAGTGTTAGTAATCCAGACACCTGCACCAGCGTTGGTTCTGGTGCATGACCCATCAAAATACATACTCCAAAGAGGAATTTTCTCGGTTTTACCTTGGTTAGAGTTCTCTTCAACTGTCGTGCTCAAAGGTTGTTGTGGAATCTCAGCACTGAGTTGAATTTGTTTTGATTCCCCAAGATTTTCATTTATTTGAGGGATACATTCTTGACTCTCAATGTTTAGAAGCAAAGGACACATGACCTGTAGTTCAAGACCTACCTTTGGTTTGCTGTCGTTTAAAGGTTCAACAAACTGTTTTGACATTTGATTGGTCTGTACCTCCTTCTCTCTATCGGCCATTAATTCTGTTAAAGTGACTTGTTCACGAAGTGTTTCATCATTAAACATGATAAAAGAATTGAGGCCTGTATTGACAGAATAGATAGGAGAGTTTTGCGGTCTGTCTTGGCTTGTGACTGCGTATTTCATATGGGATTCCCTGTAAAGTCTTCTAGTTTGATTGAAAACAGGGATAGTCACATAGATCATGTGCATTTGCGTAGTCCCTTGTAACTTAGCCCCCTAAGACCTTGAGAGTAACATTCCATACTTTGGGGGCACATCAGCCACAACAATATCCATGACTAAGCATTTGGCTGGAATTTGGGCTAAGTTAACACATAGGTCCTTGATCAATCCTAGACATTTTACCCTGCTAGAATCAAAAGAGTAAAGGTCTTTATAAGTTCTGGTGATTTCTAAACCCAGGCTCTCCATTACAGCTTTAGGCATTAGATTATGAGAAGCCCCTGAGTCGTGCATAACGTTGTGCAAAATCTTGTCATGAACGTTAAAGCTCACATAAAAGGGAGGAACAGGTCCCTCTTGATATTTTCCTTCAATATTTGGACCAAAAATAAGCTCTGGTTGGTCATCGTTAAGATTGACTGTGTCATTGTTGTCTTCTAAATTCAAAGCCTTCAAAATTTGGGTCCTATATACTTGTTGGGCAGCTAACTTAGTCAAGGGAACAAAAATTTTAATCTTTGAAATTTCCTATTCTAAGCTGAAAGGAATTTGGTTCTTTAAAGTGCTGGTTTCAGCCTTATTAACTGCCACTTTATCAGCAATGTTAGCTTGCTGATTTGTTTTATTTACACTTGATAAAACTGTTTTGACAGGAGTACTAGCTGAAGTGTTAGTACTACTAATGTCTGCACTCTGTTTTTCATTGTCTTGAGCGCTTTTTCCTTTACCTTTATCAGAATTTTTAGCCACTGTTTTATCCTTTTGTTTGACAACTTTAGGCTTGGTTGCAGTGCTGTTTTGTGAGGATTTGTTAGAGGTTTTGTTGTTGGGGGTTTGTTGACTAGATTTACTTCTAAGGTAATATTCACTTCGAGGATCCGTGATGGCATTTTCCATGTCCTGATAATAATTTTCATTATCATCGCTTTTGTCATCATAAGGTGTGTAGAGGCCTTTTTTTTATCATAATGAACCTCTAAGTCATCATCATCTACCCCAAACAGGTTGATATCATCTTCCTCTGTTATTTGATCTGTTTCCTCAACCTCACTCACATAGTTTTGATGAAATGGAGGAGTGATCTGTTGATCATCTTCCCTAGGTCTGTTTGGAGGTTGGTTCCTTCTATAATTCTAATTTTGGTTTTGGTTTCTATTTTGAGGAGCAGTTTGGTTTTGGCTTGCTTGTGCTCTCTTGATTATGCTCATCTCTTTCATCATCTCCTCCATCATTTTCTCCATCTTTGAGTTGGACGTAGAAGGTGTGGATTCCTCTCTAAAAGACACTCTCTTTTCAACTTTCATCCTTGCTCTCTTCTCCATTAAGTTGACTTCCACAAAGAGAGCACCTCTTTGCATATCTTCAAGAGTTGCAAAATCTCTCTCTCTTAGCAAATAGGTCATGTCAGAGTCAAACCCTTCAGGAAACTTGTTTAAAGCTGAGCCTTGTGGAGGTTTTAGTTCCGGGGAAAGTGCATTGTACACACTATTAAACCTAGTGCAATAAGCTTGGACACTGTCCCCGGGGTTTCTATGGAGGTTCTTGTAATCAGAAAGGACTTGAAGAGGATTCTTCTTCACTTCCCATTTGTTTAAGAAATTTTGATGGAAGCCTGGGAGATCATTTATACTATGGGGGCTAGGCTTTTAAACCATTTTCTTACTTCTCCCCCTAAACTTTGAGCAAATAATCTAAGCTTGACAGAATCATCATCAATTTCATTTCTGTCAAAGTAGTCATTCATCTTATCCACATGTTGTGATGCAATTGTAGCATTGCTAGCATCATATAATGGAATTTTGGACTGATAGTCCTGTGGAAGATTGACTAATGGTGCGGGAAGGACTAGGGGAGCATATCATGCAGCCATGGTAGGAGGTGGAGGTTTATTTACAGGTGGGTTGACAAAAGGGAAGGTGGGCTGAAGTGGAGTGGTTTGAAAAGTGGATGAAGGATGAGTAGATGTGGATGGAACAACAGTAGATTGCTGAGCTGATCTTGGATGAGAGACACCTAGGTTGTGGAGAAAATATAAATCAGGAGGTGTTGTTTCTCTACTACCAAGATGTTCACTAGTTTGAGGAGAAGAAAGTGAAGACTCAGAATCTAGCTGGATTATATCATCAAATGACCTAGTTCTGAATGGATTTACTAAGTCAGCTTGTGATTGTTGTAGAGCTGAAAGATGTTCAAGAACTGATTTAGCTCTCAAGGGTGGTTTGAAAACAGTTGATAATTTAATCTTAGGAGACTTCCTAAGGATACTTTCTGGGTTATCAACTAACTTAGGTGGATCAGGGTCAGGATGGGCTCTAGTGTGAATCTTTCTAGGAGCCACTATGCTTTGTTTTTCAGACCCAAACAAACAAGAAAAGTTCAACCAGGTATGACAATCTTTGAGAGGTTGACTAATCTATTTTCACAAATATTAATCCTACAGTCCTCTAACTGAGTTTGAATGATATTATGATGATCAGGGTTCTTCCCAGTGGAGTCTTAAGGTCTGTTCAGGATTGTGGAGTCGCCAAGTGGAAGTTTTTAGCTCTTTTCAGAGGTAAAAGGTTTTATGGTCCACCACCATGCTTGTGAAATATCCCCTTTCAAGGATATCCCAGAACACAACAAACTCTAACCAGAGATTGACTGGGAGGGCATTTACCAGATATTTCACCTCTGAAAGAGGATGAGATCCGGAAGCTACCCGGCCCTTTCCAGACTCTGTCTAAGAGTATTGGGTAAAACACAACAAAGGTAAGTGTCAATGTAAGAGTAAGTGTTTTACTACCAATCTGAAATATTTTTGGTTTTTTCTGAGTTATTTTTCAGTTGTGTGGTTTCTAAGAATATGCTAACTCTGTTTCAAAACTTAGCTATGGTTATGAGACAAAGACAGTCTACTCTTATAGCTAAGTCAACTATTTTTTCAAGTTTTGATAAAGTCTTAAGAGAATCCTAGGGTTTTCCTAGATTGTCACTGATTCAAACAAGTTTCATCATGACTACCATTTCTTGGTAATGCTTGAAAAGGCTGCTTTTACTCACAAAATTTTATGAAGTTTTTAAAGGAAACTAAGATGAAAATTCAACTGAGTTCCCCAGCGGAGTCGCCAGAAATGTTAGTTACTGGTGGCTCAGCTGGCTAATGTAGGAAATGTTCTTGAAATGATTTTGGGTTCGAGTTCCCCAGCAGAGTCGCCAGAAATGTTAGGGATCTGTAATTTTAGCAGATTGGTGAGACTAAAACTGCAGAAGCAACATCGTTTCAACCACTTTGGGATTCTAGGATCTAGCCCTCCTGAATCCGGAGAGGGATCTCTCCAATAAGTGCAAAGATGGATTTGTCTTTGAAGTTTGGGGTTATGATATTAGGCTAGTTATTAAGGCCAAGGGTTTGTTTGTTTTTTGGATGGTTGAGCATGATTACTGTTCAAGGTGGAAAGTTCTGAGTGCGAAAAGTTCCAAAGGTGAGAAGTTGCAAGCAATCAGAGTAAGCTTTGGTCAAAAAGGTAGAAAAATTGCAGGTTTTAGTCCATTGGGCTATGGAGTCATAATAGGATTTAATTGGAACAGCAAGAGGCAAGAGTGGTCCATGGGGCAAGTCATCTATGTCTAAGGATCTCTTTGAAGATTGATTTTTGGAATGGAATGATACAAAAAGAAGGAGAAATAAAAAGATGCAGAAACAAGAGCAGCCCAGGATCTGGTAAGTACTTTGAAACTAGCCAGCCTTTGACATGGACTCAAGAAAAACATAAAAGTTAACTAGGATCTGGTAAGTACTTTTAAACTAGCCAGCCCTTGATACACTTTCAATAGCAAAAATCTTAAAACTAAGGGAAACTTGAAGGCAACTTTTGAAGTAGAAACTAGCGGGCCAGGCTCACCACAAATCCTCTCCTAGCTCTTCTTTTACTTGGTTAATTTCAAGAAAAATACAAAGATAACAACAGAATGGCCTAAGATCTGGTAAGTACTTTGAAACTAGCCAGCTTTTAACACATTCTAAGGGAAACAATCAGGTGTGGGATCAAACTAGGACCAGGGCTCACCATATCTTCCTCAGTTCATCTTCACTAAACATATACTGAAAATAACATCTAAGAATAATATTCAGCTAAGACAATAAGACGAGGGAACGCCAACATTCCTATGCTTAAACTGAATTAAATCATTCCTAAATAACACAATTTAGAAGAAAAAATTCAGATAAAGATTTTCAGTTAGAGAAGGTTACTGATATACAGTAGATCCTAACTCTATGCATGCTATTCTTTATAAGAGAATATGAAACACAGATGGAAACATAAACAAAATAAAAAGTTACAATTAGAGAAACATCACCGTCAACATAGACCAGGATCCCATAAATCAGCTTTTATTGATGTTCAAACCAGTTACAGCTTTAAGTCCAGTGCTTTAGGTTAGCAACCATCTACACATCTCAGCCTAACCTATCTATCACCAGTAGAGCTCCAAGAGCCAGTGAATACTATGTACAATCAGAAGTTCTTTGCTCAAATGTATATCAAAGTTCTACAACCAACCCTTCACTCATCTTCTGAAGAAGTATATATAGAAGAATGAGGAGGTGAGATCTGACAAAAGATCTCAATTACAATTAATACAGAGTTAATGTCTTCTGGGCCTTTGAAGGGCTAAATGAAGAAAATTACATACGTATCCTCTGTATTAAATGTTTTTACATAAAGATTAAGCTCTGTGGGAGCTTTTGTTGACCTTTGAGACTCTGTGCGATGTCGGGGTTACTTTGCAGATATTTCTGCACTTATTTCCTTGCAGAAGTAACTCCCTGGCTGTGCTGAGGCAAAATATGATCTTCTTCAATAACTTCGGCCTCTAATTGAGTATTTTGAGGAACAGGTGGCACTATGGTAGCTAAGGAATCAATTTGCCCCAGATTATGGCAGTGGAGGCATTCCTGCTTGATATAACACTTTAGGTTTTCTATAAACTGTGTTTTATTTGGGGATTAGGCTTTTGATAAGCATCTTAGACGTAATCCCCGTGAAACTGTCTCTAATCCTCTGTTCTGATACATTTAGGTCTTTGGCACTGATACCCTTTGACAGTGTTAAATCCATGGTTTTCTTGCTGGTATGCAAGGCTGCGCAGAGATAAAACGGCACCAATGCCTCATAAAACACCGATGATACGTGAGATTGCAAACCCCTGTGAATGATTTCCCTAATGAAACGAAGGCAAGAGGATCGTCACCCTCAGCCTGCGAATTTTCTTTAGTATGGCGGAAAAGACATTAAACCCTGCAAAATACAAACAAAAGTTATGAAATGCTGCGTATATAGTTTGACCACTTCAGAGGACGTGTGGAATGAGCGGGGCCGTTGGATGGCATCATCCAACGGTCGAGATTTATCAGGGAGATCATAGAATGGGTGGAAGAAAATTAGATTAGGGCCGTCGATCGCGCAGAGATCGACGGTCGGGAGCGATTGGGGAAGTCAAAAATAGAGAATCGTTGACCGGGCAATCGAATCAGGGAGACGAAATGTGAACCGTCGATCTACAAATCAGATTGACGGCGGAAAATGATTTAGTCATCGCGCCGAGACAACATTAAGTAGCGAGCATCTTTATTAATTGTCGGGCATCTTCGGCGAGCGATCACCGTTGGATGGCCTGCCCCAGATCGGACGGCGGACAGCAATATCGCTGGGCATCCCAGTCTGAACGTTAATGTGCGATGGACGACGGATGGACGGCGGTTTTGCAAATAGTACACGGGATGCGTGGCGACAAGTGTATGGAATCGCTGGCCATCGGGGGAAAACAACCTCTCGCCCGAAGGCGGTGCGATGGATACCGCCGGTTTTGGGAAACCGGCTTTCGGGTGGTGGGGACCACGGAAATACGCACTCCGCACCATCCGATATGCCGATCAGATTGACGGTGCAGGATAGTTTAAAAATGGAAACGGCGGAGAAATGAAAAATAATTAAAAACCCAAGTTTTAATTTAAAACAAAGGTCTTAACGTTTTTTTATGGGTGGAATATATAAAATATGATTAGGCGCATGACTGCGGGGCCTTTGGGCGCGTGGAGGGTTATATGACCAGGGTTTTTAAAAGGAAGGGAGCTTAAGGCTAAACCCAAAGGGCTTAAGTCACAATAATGTATTTTTATGATTTTTCAATGTTTTTTCAAAGGAAATGAGGGTTTCGATAAGGCTAAGAAGAGGTCTTAGAACCTTATCAAGGGTTTTTATGCAGTGGAAAGGGAAGAAACATGAAATTGTTGGATTTTCATGGGGAATGAAGGGGTAGAAAAAGAGGTTAGCTTTTAAAGAGGAGGAAGGGGGAAAATGGTGCTTGCAGCAGTACTTCAAGATGGGACCAGCAGGATTTCAGAGTTCTTTCGAGATGGGAACCTCAGTGAAGGTTTGGACATAGGCATGAGGCCTTCAAAAAATTCTTCAAGAGCCAACATTTTTTAGTGAGAAAAATTGTTCCTTGAAGGCTCAAAAATAGATTTAGCCACCTTTTGGGATAATAAAATTTTACAGGTGGCTAACAAGTGGGATAGCTCAAGGTCTCAACCGGAGATGGTTTAAGGATGACCACCAACACTAGAACGCTTAGTGCAATTCCCAGAACTCTTCCAAATATGGAAAGAATCAGAAGTCTTCTACTTCAAGAAGTGTCCCTAGTGATTTGAAGAGGGAGACCTTCAACCTGGAAGAAGGGAGGTCTACAACCTGCGGTGTTTTAAGGAATGCCACCAACCAAAGTAATGCTTAGTGCAATTCTCAGAACTCTTCCAAATATGGAAAATAGTTGAAGTCTTTTGCTAGAAGAAGCGCTCCTTAATGTTTTGGAGAGAGATACCTTCCACTAGATAAAAAGGGAGGTATGCAACCCGCAGTGGTTTAAGGAAGGCCACCAAAAAAACTCATGTTTAGGTGCTTCTGTGTCTCTGGATAAAACTCTGAATCTGGGTATGGTTGTCCTTGGTTGTAGGCTCAGGAAGCAGGTTCAAGTTATGGCTCAGGCTTGCTTGATGCATATTTGAAACTTGTATATGACCATCACTCCCCCCAAATTAGATACAAGGTGAGAATATGAATATAACTCAACTGCAATAATTTTTAAAACTCGAGAACAAATTTTGTGATACGAGAGAAATATCTTCTTGGTTGTTGAATCCCATTGCCAAGAAGTGATCAATCTAAGGTGAATCTTTGTTCTGGAAGGAGGCTTTTTCTTAAGCATGTGTTTGAAGAATGAGTGTGTTGACCAAAATGGCTGCATGGATGAAGATTAAAACAACGATCTTTCACATGGCCAAATCGGACACAATGTTGGCATTTGACAACTTTTGGCTGTGAATGTGGAGGAGAAAAATCTGGAACAGGTGAAGGTGAAGGTGAACTACCACGAAGAAATATTGCACTTTAAAATTTGATGGGCTTTGAGTAATCTGGAATATCGAAGGATGCCTTCTTATCATATCCAAGACCTATTTTGTTCTTTTTGTTGACAAGCTCTTCCCAAGGTCTGATGACAGGCTTGGGGGGTGGAACCTGAATTTCTACATCTGCATACAAATCTTCTCTTGGAATGAGATTTGAATGTGAATCAACCTCAACCTTACTTATTGCATCAATTTTTGGCTGTTGATGGATGTTTGTTTCAACCTTGAACATAGTATTGTTTTAAACATAAAATAATTTAGAATAACAAATCTGTTGAAGCTCATCTCGATGGAATTGAGATTCTAGTTGCAAAAAATAATTTTTCCCGTGCATTTTGCTGACATATTTTAATGTCAAAAATATTTTCCTTGTTTATTTTTACCATATCATCTATAGTGGAATGTATTAGACTACTTAACATCTCTAATATATCATTAAGCTTGGTCATTTTCGAAGATTTTAATTTTGTGGATCCAAATGTACTCCCAAAATCAAATAAAGGGGTGCTCACTTTTCCAAATGCTACACCAAGGCCAAATGAAGAATTATATTATAAACAAAACCCGCAGAAAGGCTAGTACTAACACCAAATGTAATTGTAGTACCAAACCTAGATAATGGTGTGTTGTTTCCCTTCACAAAAAATGTATTACAACATAAGCCACAAAAATATAAAACAAAATTTATATCTTGTTTTTCGAAATAAGGTCATGCAACTTTGGTAGTCAATGGGAAAAGAAGAAGTCTAGAGGCAAAGGTCCTCAAATTAGAAGCAATCACACATTTTTTGGGTGGTATTTTATTTCTCCAAGTGCTCAGGCCCAACACATTTATAAATTCAATGTTGCTCTGACTCACTGCTAACCAACTCATGAGTAGGTTCCATACAAAAAAGATCCTTTACCTATTGTAGGATTTGTTTTGGTATCGTGACATGACAATACAGAACCTAAAAGGTAGAGCCAATTTCAAATTCTTTGATGCATAATCGAACTTAGCAGCAAATCCATTCCATCGATCCCTATCCAGATTTGGATTGTTCACTCAAATCTAATCCAATTTCCCATATCTCTTCACATATTTTGAGATACATGGTATTGAATGATCTACCAGAGACTCCATTCCTGGAAGAATTCCACGTCCCAGATCACAATGAAAATGACATTCCAATTGTCGACTTATGGGAACACAAATTATGTAGTGCAAGCATATTCCTTACAGCTTGAATCACTCAAGTGATGCTACCATGATTTACCTCAAACCTGTTCTATTCATCCCCAACAGCTCATGCTATAATATCCTGAAAAATTCGTTCCAAAGCACATAACCGATCTCGGTTGGGCCAACATATTTGGACCTAAATTCCAACAGGCTTTGAGGAACCGTTAAATTGCATATATTATATCAAGAGAAAAAGATAAATTGCATGCCCTTTTTTTTTCTCTTCATCAGAATGGATAGATTGAATCCTACAAAACTAAAGAAGAAAGTTCCAAATTCCTGGAATGAAAGAGGTCGATAAAAATCACCTGTTAACATTAGCACAAACAAAATAGTGTTTGTGTCCTCCTTTGTCTCTACAATTATATTCGAATTTCTATAGAATTTTCACACACAATAAGAAGAATAAGGGTCACTTGTGTTGGGTTTCACTGTATACTCGTCTCCACATGTCTGCTTATATGTAGTCAATCCATACAAGAACATTCTCTCAACACATTCAATACTAGAGCATACTAACTTGGATGTTGCCAGATAATAATTCCATCTAAAACATTTGTGTTTGTTCCTTGGTCATTGAACGTCTTGCTTTGACTACATCCTTGTCTTCTGACAGTGCATCGAGTGCTGGCAAGTGAAAAGCATGCCCAGAATGGTAGAGTGGACATAAAAATGATGAGGTAAACAAGTATGAGAATTACCACGGAAAAAAATAGAACGAACGATCCATTAATTTCGCTCAAGAAAATTCTTGGCATTCAAATGGCTAAGGTTGCTGGCCTGTTAAAGTCTATTCAGTTTTTGTTACAATTTTTAAAGAATGTAGAATGCAATGCAGAGGTGAAGGGGTTTGATTCACGTGTCCACAAAGGAACAAATACAATGGAACTTGATTCATAAATCAAGAAAGTTGATTCTATGTAACAATACATCATACTCCAGACTCTTTCAAGCATTTAACATATTAGGGAATGGAACAAATGATAGTGAAAACTCAAACACATAGGCTAGACAGGGAATAATGAAAAATACTATTATAATGTCAAGTAGGTATGACATGCATGTATGGTGCATAAGAAAATTTCTCATTAGCCACTCAGCATGTCAAAAATATGTGTCTTTTCCAATGTTTGGATACAACTATTCTTGGTGCCCAACGATTGCACAGTTTTTTATTGCACTTCATTGAATAGTCCTATTATCTTGGAATTAGCACGCATGGAATGTGGACAAAAATAGTGTAGTGTGATAGATTAATTCCTGGAAAAAGATCCGATAGGTACAGTTCTAAGATGTGCATAGAGACAGACTTGATTTTCGCGAAAAATATTACGAGAAATAGGTTTAGCAGATTGTGGGTGTTAGGTAAACTTGACTCGGGATAGAGTCAATATTGACTAGGGTAAATAGTAGTGGTTTTGGGGCACATGGTATTGTGCACCCATGGTTTTAGCCCATGGTATTGCATGTAATGGAGCCTATAAAAGGCTAGGAAGACTTCATTGTAATGTAGGCCTGGAGGTGAGTGGTGAAGGCTCACTTGGCCAGATTGGCCAGGGTTTTGGCCAATGGTTAATGAAATTTCATTGGTTGGGTTTTTCCCCGGAGTTTGGGGTTTTCTCGGATAAACATTTGTGTTTATGTTAATTTTTTGTTGCTGGTTATATTTCATGATTATTATTCCTCTCGGTAAATTTATTATTTCTCCGGTAAATTTCTAACAAATGGTATCAGAGCCATCTTTGGCTTCAGAGGGACGCTTTTATAGCCAAGGGTTTTATTGGCCTGTGAATGGAGATATGATTTGTTGCACTTATGCAGATCTGGATCTGGAATGTAAGGGTTTAGAAGAGATGGAAAATTTCTCCCGTAGCCGAGAAAAGATAGCATGGTTGTGAGACTACTATTTGACTAGCACTCAAATTGTGATGGAGTGCTCATGAACTCATTAGACAGATCAGTATTGAATATGTTTGAAGATCAGATATGGGTGTTGAGAGCAAGTAGCTGGTGAGACGAACCATCATTAGGAAAGCCTCAGCTACAAATATTTGAGATCCTGGAAAGGGATTCAAGGCTATAGCCATATGAAATGGATGAAGCGATCGATTCACTATTGAATGCGATCAACGACTCTGTTGTTGGGAAAACAAATGAACATTCTCTACTCACAACGTTGAAGAGTTGATGTTGGTGAGAAAGAAAGGTTGCGATGAAGTAATCGACTCGCTTAGTATTGAGTGGCCAAGCCAGTTGAAACCAGAAAGTCATGTAGCATTTAAGAATCATTCTGGTTGGTGCAACCACGGGATTTTCTGGGGCCATAATGTGCCTAGTCAAACATGATGACAACCTACGTAGGAGAAGATGCATCATCACCAGTTTGTCAAGGTTTTGGAAGTGCATAGAGTAGTTATGTGCTAAAAATATCGATCCTAATGCAACCATTTTAGAAGAGAAAATGGTGTTCTGTTGTTGGAATTCGTTGCTAGGTGGGCAATGACTGAGGAGATTCTGGAAAGAGGTCACTGGGAGTAGGAATAAGTGATGCAATGTAATGGGTTCATAACTACGTGAATGATGCGTTGGATGGACAACAATAGAGATTCGTGAAGAGGACAATGTTGTTGCAAGCGGAGGTCAGAGTCGCGACAGAGGACGTCAATGGAGCAAGGGCTAAGGTTTCGTTGGTCATGATGGTGGACGCTTTGATGGAGGTAGTGACAGCTATGGTGGCAGAGGATGAGTTAAGAGATCACAGTCATGACGTGGAGTGCAGAGGCCAAACTTGTGCAGAATAAATATGCAAATTGGATGCCATGTAATCATATGTATCATGCCTGCCCGATATTTCAATATGAGATGCCGATAGATGACCTGGAATAAGATCTGATGCACTCCCAAGGTCGAAATAACACCATGGAAATCAAGCAGTCCTGCAGTGGAAGCGAGAGAGAGAAAAAGCATACATGAGGAGCTAGCCATTTTTTTTGTCTGAGCTATTGGCACAACGATGGTGATAATGCATCGGTTCCTTGAAGATAATGGTCTATTTCCAAGCCAAACAATTGCACTAGAGACATTTTTACAGGAGTGCGTTGGGGTTTCCTTTGTTAGTGCTCAAGTACGCCATGTCCATGGACAGGAATATTGTGGTGAGAAATGGGCATGGGGCATGGGTGAGAGATCACTGGAGCTGATGTGTAAATGAGGTTTGTAAGTCCTCAAACGCTGATGGCTTGATCAAATTTTTATTTTTTACCTTGAATTTTTTTTTGGGATGGAAACAACCAAGGGAATCGCTCATCGTGTAAGCATACATGTGCATGAAGAGGCTCACATACTGCAATAGCAAGAGAGGATAGGGGCATGTGGATTAATTAATTGATGAACCATGTATCTGAAGAGAACTCCTAGAGGACTGGTGGTTATAGAGGCTGGTGACCCATGTAATCCGGTAGATGGATTATTTTTATATGGACATTGATGTCATTTGGCAGATTGATGTACAAATATGATGTCCTCTTTGGAGTGCACATCATGAATGAATGTAGAGAATGGTCATACAAATAATAGCAACAATGAAACAAACAAACAAACAAAAATATATATAATGGAGTTAATTTTATTACATGTAAATGGGCATACTGCTGTAAGACCTGGT
The DNA here is from genome assembly GCA_034641835.2 of Pinus albicaulis. Taxonomy (NCBI): domain Eukaryota; kingdom Viridiplantae; phylum Streptophyta; class Pinopsida; order Pinales; family Pinaceae; genus Pinus; species Pinus albicaulis. The sequence goes on along the minus strand of CM076580.1, from coordinate 493,411,356 downwards.
ATGGCATGCGTACCCCTGGGTAATCACTGGTAAAGTCTGGGTTAGACCTAGGTGATAGGGGGGATGTCAAGTTAACAATTACCCTGGGTAAAAATATAAGGGGGGAAGAGCTAGAGTGAGCGGGGTTGTCTCACTTAGCAGGTTTGGTTGGATTTAGTCAATAATCCCCAAGTCAAGTTTAAGGGGGGAATTGTTAGGTAAAATTGACTCAGGATAGATTCAATATTGACTAGGGTAAATAGTAATGATTTTGGGGCACATGGTATTGTGCACCCATGGTTTTAGCCCATGGTATTGCATGTAATGGAGCCTATAAAAGGCTGGGAAGGCTTCGTTGTAATGTAGGCCTGGAGGTGAGTGGTGAAGGCTCACTTGGCCAGATTGGCCAGGGTTTTGGCCAATGGTTAATGAAATTTCATTGGTTGGGTTTTTACCCGGAGTTTGGGGTTTTCCCGGATAAACATCTGTGTTTATGTTAATGTTTTCTAGCTGATTTGATTTCATGATTATTATTCCTCATGGTAAATTTATTATTTTTCTGGTAAATTTCTAACAGTGGGTAGAGATTGCAGCTAGAATATAACTGATAGAATTTTCTTTGAGGTAAATGTCACGTTTCTGTAGGAAGGATAGTGCAGAAGGAAGAGAGGAAAACTAAAATAGTGCACAAAGGGTTGAATATTTAATGGTCGAATGGCAGAGCACCCAGTTTGAAGAAGATCACACAATTAATGATGGGAGAGGGCCACACATCATGGCCTTGATACCATGTTAAACATAGCTATGGAGAAGATTGAATATGAAATATAAGCATTGAATTCCTATATTATTTACATGATATACATTTATAATACATTAGTGTGACTCTTGGATTCATCTTCCAAGGTCTCTTGGACTCCTTTTGACTATTCAACTTCCACACCATAACCCTTAGCCCCTACAAGGAAAAGACCCTCTAGCGGATGTCTTTTAGGAACCCCTTATAAAAATACCCCATACATCAGTTTCTAGCGGAGGTTACTAGAGGAGGTTGGCAGGTGGAGGGTTTTGCCGATGTTTTCCGCTCAGTGCGCTTATCATTCAACATTGCACTGGTGCTCCTTACAAGAGAAAGCATCGGTGTGCAAAAAACATTGCCACACCAGACAACATGTGCTCCATACACACCCACCCAATGCGTCGAATTACTGTAGAGCACCAGTGCTTCACAACTCTTCCGCGCCGGTGCATCATAAAACACCGCGCCAAAATTGAAACCGCCTGGTGCGGTATTAAGAAACTGCACTGGTGCATCATAAAACAACGTGCCAAAACAGAAATTGACCATTGCGTTCATAAGAAACAACACCGGTGCACCTATAAACCACGCACATCAGAAAAGCGTTAATTAAAAAAAATACGGCAAAAAAACCAGATTTTTCACTTTTTTCAGTGCTCTAGAGCTCTTAATTACCGATGCGCTCTACAAGAGAAAGCACCTGTGCACACAAAACATTAGCATACTAGACACCATGCACTCCATACACACCTGCCCAGTGTGTCTTATTACTATAATGCACCGGTGCTTCACAACTCTTCCTCACCAGTGCGTCATAAAACACCATGCCAAAACAGAAACCGCTCGGTGCGGTGTTACGAAACTGCATCAGTGCATCATAAAAAACCGCGTCAAAATAGAAACGGACCGGTGCGTTCGTATGAAATAACACCGGTGTGCCTATAAAACATGCGCACCAGAACAGGGTTAAATAAAAAAAAATTACAGCCAAAAAACCACATTTTTCACTTTTTTTCTCTCAATCACCAGTGCGCTCTACAAGAGAAAGCACCGGTGCACAAAAAATTGGCACACCGGACACCATGCACTCCATACACACATGCCTGGTGCGTCCTATTACTGTAAATCACCAGTGCTTCATGACTATTCTGCCCCAGTGCATCATAAAACATCGTGCCAAAACTGAAACAACCTGGTGTGATGTTAAGTAACCGCCCCGATGCATCATAAAACAACGTGCCAAATCTGAAACTGCCTGGTGCGGTCTTAAGAAACCGCACTGATGCGCCTATAAAACCCCGCGCACCGAAATAGGGTTAAATTAAATAAAAAAATTACGGCCAAAAAATCACATTTTTCACTTTTCTTAGTACTCCAAAGCTCTCAAGCACCAGTGCAATTTCTCCTTCTCTGAGCCGCCTTGATATCGGTGCTCCCATTGCACCCATTGGACACACTGCTGCTGTGCATTGGCAACCAATCTCCAGCTTGAATTTTGCAAAATGGTGGGCAAATTTTCTTTTGCAAATTCTATAGCCAATATGCCTCCTTGATGGCGAAATGTATAGGTGTTTTTCTAGTTTTTCCATAATTAAGCTTTCTAGCGGATTAGAATTTGAAATAACCTTAAAATTAATCATTAAAAAAAAAAAAAAAAAAAATTATCGCGCGGTGCGCACGAATCGTTTGGCTCACATTGGTAAGTGGTGCTACCTGTAAAATTTATAGGCCGCACTGCAATTGGTGCTAACAATATCCGCATCGTGTCCAGGGCAGTATCGAAAGGCGTCCTGCATTATTTAAAATAAAAATAAAAATTATGGTTTGGTCATTTAACGGGGTGCACCGTTGACCATCGGAATAGAAACACGGTGCATTGACGGATATATCCGCCCTGGTGTCAATCAGCGCAGCGCATTTGGCATTCCGACAAGGTCAATGGTGCAGCCAGGTAAAATACTGCACCGTTGACTATGTAATTTGTCAGGAAGTCAGTGCGTTGACATGACTATACGTGCCGAGGCATATATTTTAGTCAGCGCACTACTCTTCTGACACCATACATAGTCAATGGTGCTTGAAAAAATTTCAAGTGCATTGCATACGGTGCGTTTTATGTCATCTGGGACACCGCCTCTGGTGCTCTACAAATAAAACCCACACCGGAACCAGTGCATGACTGTTTTTGTGGTGCACCGACTGGTTTGTTTTTTTTTCCAAAAAAAATTACATATGTATATTCCTAAATACATGTCTGATTTAATAAAAAAATTTCATTTAATATGTCAATGATTCAGAGAGAAGAGGAGGAACAACAACAACAACAGGCAGAGCAGTATGACATGCTTCTCCAGTGGGAGGCACGAGAGAGGGAGAGAGATGCGTACCCTGGCCCTATTACAGCAGATATCGAGGGGCTCCTAAGGTAGGTAGGCCTCCTCAAGTTCTATGAAGAGGCTACTTCCATAAAGGCCCATAGTGTGTTTTTGAGACATCTTATCCGCAGGTGGAATGCCCACCAATAGGCTTTCCAGGTTGGTCCTGACCAGTGGTAAACACCCACTAAGGAGGATATTTATTTCATTACAAAGATATCAAGGAGAGGGGTGGATTTTCCCTTGTTCCCAGAGGTTCCAGCTAGTTGTGTAGAAGGGATTCAGTTAGTTTACTCCCATAGATACATTGGAGTAGATGTATTGTCTCCTTCTTAGTTCAGGTCCCTAGAGGTTAGCTACGTATTGGTGCAGTTGGTAGATAGGACGTGCAGTGCCTCTCACTTCTCATTTCGACCATTTCATACAACACCAGTGACGGGCAACACTTTAGTTGCCCACTTCTATATTATGTTTATTCTTTAGTATAAGAGCCACGACTTGTCAAGTGGTCTGCCATTTTTTTGTGGCAGTTTTGTATGAACTTAGATAGATGTCGTGCTCATGCACAAGGGAGGGTCAACTTCCCTTTTGCTTCAGATATTTTTTGTTTATTTTTTTAGAGGTTTCCATATATGAGGCCTACTTTTGTTTGTCAGCCTCGTAGGCTGATGTTGGAGGCCCGGATGCACATGTGGGGACAGATGATGCCTAAGAGGGGAGAGACTATGTTTCCAGCCAGGATATCACATGATGCACTAGACTTACTAGCCAGTGTTGACGAGCTGCATCCCTTCATTATGGTCCCCTGTCCTTATGCTGGATTGGATTGGCGAGGGTGTGCCAACATCCTCTTTACAGATGATGAGCCGCCAGATGATAGAGGTAATATTATTGTTTTATTTATATTTATTCTAACATGTTCTTTAACTTATTTTTATTAAATTGTGTAATGAAATTGTCTGATTATTGTTGTGTACTTGTATATATTTTGCAGACATTGGCTCTTTTGATGGCGAGGAGATGTCAGAACCACCACATGATCTAGGTGTGGATCTTGATGATGATTAGGACATGGCAGATGCCGAGGATCATAATTAGGAGGCTGGTGCAGAGATTCTCATGCTGGTGTGCCAGTACCGCCTTTTGCTAGGCGCAGTCGACCTAATACTAGATATAGGATGGAGTTGGGTGACCAACTCAGTGCACTGATTGTTGAGGCGGGCATCAGGCCCACTCATTATAGATACATATAGGTCGATGATAGGCTATTATGATGTGGAGAGGCATGCTGCGTGACATGTACAACCTAATGCGGCATGTCGTATGAGCTATGACAGTTGTTACGTGATTGAGGAGGATTGTTGCATGTTATAAGCGTGGTCGAGCCACAACACGTGATGGACAATTCGCGAGTAGTGACTTATCTCATGATCGTTCACCTCACGCCACGCTTGATGAGCATGAGGCTCCACTAGCATCTAACAGTCATCATGGAGATGAGGTTGGACCATCGGCCACGTCCAGTCAGTAGCCTGCAACATCCATCAGTACTAGTCATGATCATGAGCAAGCTGGACCATTGAGCGTCGGGGCTGCACCATTGACTGCGTATGCCTCCACTAGTACTGCTTATATTGATGTTGTACTACCACCAGCTGATCCATGATATTTATATTACAGTTGTATATTTTTAACATTATATATATATATATATATATATATATATATATATATATATATATATATATATGGTCTTTGTATTTATGTTCATGTTGCAGTTGTACTTAATTTACATGTTGGTGATCATCATGATGTGTATATTGTTAGGTCATGTTAGATATGTTCATTTAATGTTTAGCTTGCAGATAGATGTGTATGTGACAGAATGAGTTAGTTGACATGAGATGTATATTTGATGTTTGTGTTGTGATGATGTTAATATGTAATGTTAATTTGATGTTTGAATGTGTTTTTTAATCGAATATGATGTTTGTACGATGGTTATCATGATCGTGATGTTTATTAATTAATTTAATATTAAATGACCATGATATTTGTTAAATATTATGTCGTGATTGTAATTGAAATTGAAATTGAAATTGTATGTAAAATTGTAAAATTGTATTTGTATTTGTAATTGTAATTTTAACTGTAATTGTATGTAAAATATTTAATGTAAAATTTTAACTGTAATTGTAATATTTAATTTATTGTAAAATGATTGTAATTGTAATTTTAATTGTAATTGCATATATGACAAATTGTAAAATTGTATTTGTATGTAAAATTCTAAAATTGTAATTGTATTTGTAGTTGTAACTTTAATTGTAATTGTATGTAAACTATTTGTAAAATTGTAATTGTAATTATAAATGTAATTCTAATTCTAATTCTAATTGTACGTAAAATATTTGTAAAATTTTAATTATATTACTGTGAAATGATTGTAATTGTAAAATTTTGATTGTAAAGTATGTAAAATTAAACCTGTAATTGGAATTCTAATTTTAATTGTATGTGAAATTGTAAATTTTTTATTGTAATTGTAATTGTAATTTTAACTATAATTGTATGTAAAATATTTGATGTAAAATTTTAACTGTAATTGTAATATTTAATTTATTGTAAAATGATTATAATTGTAATTTTAATTGTAATTGTATATATGACAAATTGTAAAATTGTAATTGTAATTGTAAATGTAATTCTAATTCTAATTCTAATTGTATGTAAAATATTTTTAAAATTTTAGTTGTATTACTGTATGATTGTAATTGTAAATGTAATTGTATGTAAAATTAAAATTGTAATTGTAACTCTAATAGTAATTGTATGTGAAATTGTAAAATTGTGATTGTAATTGTAATTGTATGTAAAATATTTGTAAATTTTTAATTGTATTAATGTGAAAATTTTAATTGTATTAATATGAAATGATATTATTAAAATATTTAAATTTGTAAATTTGTAAATAATTGTAAAATAATAAATCTAGAATAATATGAATTTTTGTAACATAATAAAGTTTGGAAAATAATGCAAATAAATTCATGTACTTTAGAATTATCATTATTTTATTATGATCTTACATACACAAAAAAGAACTTTATACAGTCCAGTGCACTTATCATCATAACATGCACCGATGCGTCTTATTACTTAGACGCACTGGTGCTTCACAACTCTTCCGCATCGGTGCGTCATAAAACACCGTGCCAAAACAAAAACCTCGATCTTACAAACCGCCCTGGTGCGCCTATAAAACAGTGTGCACCGGAATAGGGTTATTTTGTAAAGTGCAGTATTGGAGCAGCGAAGGGTTTGAATCGCGAGAAAGAATTTTTCTGAGGAGATGAGGGTTTGAAAAGACGAGAGTTTGAATTTTGGCTAAGAAGTTTATAGTAGAGAAAATGAGTGATTCAAACAGAAAGACGGGCAAAGACACTTACAGGTATGCAGACGGCTACAGAGCTCGACATAGTACAAAAGGAATACAGGTTGAGACCGGCAGAGAGCATTCGATTGAGGCTGGAAATAGGGTTAAGAGGTCCCATGATGGAGAAATGGAGAGCAGAGTTGATGGCAGAGAAAGATCAATCGAGGTAGTTGATAAAGACAAGATGCACCATGAAGGGAAGGATTCTCATTCCCTTAAGGACAACAGAGAAAGATCAATTGACATTGCTGATCGGGTTGGTAGGTCCCATGAAGGGAAAGATTCTCCAGAATGTGTTTAAAAGCAACTGGGAGTATTGTTCGAGCTTCGGTTGGCTTACATAAACTTTTACCGGCAAAGCTGACGTCGCATAGAATCACATCTTCGGCTTTCAATTGAATGAATGACATCTCTAACTTGTCTGAGCTATGGTCCTGTGGATGAAACCAGTAAAATGTCTACTTGTATTATAAATGGAAATCCAATGACCATTTCTGTGGGAATAAAAACATCGATACCTGCAGCTATCGTATTTCCACTTGCAAATCAGTTTCCCATTGGAAAAACTAATGTAATTGCCTATTTTGAAATGTCTTTCCTCTGCTCAACCTTATACTCATTTTCTATGGGAAACCATTGCCTCCACATGTAATAACTGCATCGTCTAGTCGAAAATCGGTCTCCTTATGCTAACAAATGTAGAATGAAGGACTCGTTGTCATTGCTCCCGGAACATTACCCTTATGCAGATTGTATGTACTAATTGTTGGCAAGCCATCCGTCTATCTGCAGATTATATTCTAAAACATATTGGTTGCAAATAGTTAAGTGCTAATTATAACAGGTTCACATGCCACAATTTCCCACTTGGGCCCTGTAGTATTGCATCTTCACACGCCCCACATTGCATTCTCTCCACATAATCAGTGGGAACCTCATACAATAAACAAAATGCATTGGAAGAATAGTTATTTCCATCAAGAATTTATCCAATTCCAATTCTCAATTTTAATTCTAATTCTAATTCTCAAGAATAAACAAAATTCTAATTATCAATTTCTATGGTTGGAGTTCAATAAATTTTGGTGTACACACCTAAAAGTAATTTCAGTGCCTTAACTGCAAATCAGTGCTACTGTACATGTAACCGCACCGGTGCTGGTGTTACAAAAAGACACACTGGTGTGGTGCTATAAGTGACGCACCGGTGACAAATAAACGCAAATAAAAAAAGTGCAACTCTATTTTCATTAAGTGTAAAAAAGCAGCAAATTGAAAAATGGGTGGCAGAATATTTTCGAAAATCTAATTTCATAAAACAATTCTTTAAATACTAAACACTTTTCATTATTTCACTATTTTTTGCTAAAATTTTAAGCCAGATATTTGCAGGAGACATACCTGGAGTAAGAGAGCATGAGGGCACTGTGGAGCAGCGAAATACGTTCGAACAAAAGTATTTAGACAATCAGAAACCAAACCTCTGGTGATTCAAACCTTGTATCATAGAATTTCAAACCATCTCGTGATTAAATTTGATTATTTTTTTTTACTTTTTTTCTGCAGTTTTTTTTACTTTTTCTACAGTTTTATCCATTTTTACCCTAAACCCTTCATTTTTTTGTTTTTTCTCTTTCTTCTCCATGTTTCTATGATTTCAGAATTAGGGCTTTTCATTTTAGGTTGACATCCAACCCACGGGTCAACTTGTATAGTCAAATCCCAATCCATTCGGCCATTGCGTGAATTTTTGGAAAAAATGGATTTTTTTTATCGGTGCGCCCTGCGTAACCTAATGCACTGGTGCGTTGTATTATAAAGTGCACCATGCAAGTACTGGGTAATAAAAAAATTGAAAACAATTTCAGTGCGCCATATCTGAAATAGGGCACCGGTGCTCTATGTTACGAGGATAGCACCGTATGATCTATTACATTGTTTTTGTGGTGAATTTATAATACCTCACGCACCTTACGGTTTATTATACTGTTTTGCGGTGCGTTGGTAATACCCCCACGCACCGGCGGTGGTGAGTACATCAAGAAAAGCGCACTGGTGTCTTGAGATTTATTTTTTACCTGAAAATTTGACAATTTATTAATAAATATATTAATGAATGACATGGTACATGTTTTAGATTGATAAATAAATGACTGACAAGAGATCAAGTAACAAAAATACTGATAACACATCAAGAAAATAAAAAAGGCAAGTTCTTTGTAAATTCTTTATAAAAAATATTATTTTTGAACTATATGTAAGTTTAACTAATATGTATTGTTTGTTGTGTATCATGTAGAGCCACAAAATGACAAAGCTCGATAAGGTTATTTCTGATCTAGGACCAGAAGAGCGTAAAATCTTGATGGAAAAATTACAGAAGGATGAATCAGGTGAATGAAAAAATACTATCGATCCAATATGAGTTTCTTTTTTTAATTATCATTAATAATATACTTAAAAATTTTAGATAGCATGTGTCAAAAATTCTATTAATTCATATCTGTTTAATGTTCTACAGGGACCAATAACTCAGAAAAGGAATGTTGTTCTAAGAAAAGAAAAAAATAGAACATGCAAATAAAAATGAATTGCTCCTTAGCTCATCTGGAGTGGTGCTGGAAGTTAACGAAAGGGGGTGAAACTTTTACAAAAGTTTGAGGGATCTAGTAGAATGAATGTATAGACGTTCTTTCCACTTACAATACAAAAATCAATCCAATGATTCCAAGAACCAAATTTTATCTAAACTACAAGAAGAGTTTCCAGAGAATTGGTCAATGAGACATGTCATACTTTTAATAGCAAAAACATACAACAACAAAAAAAGAAGGAATGAAAAAGTAATATTCCTTTAAATGTTTGTCTAGAATTATTTATAAATATCACTTTTTTTATATTTACTTTTCAGATATCAATATAAAAATTAAATATTTTATTGTCATGTTACATTTTGAGGAAGATTATGAAAATCTGAAAAGATGAACGAGTTGATATCAGAAATATGTCAGTAGGAATGTCCAAAAAGGTGTACAAGGAGATGGTCAAAGAAATGGAAAAAAATGCATCACAGGAGGAGCCATCTCAAAAACAACGTGCTTCAAATGTAATATGTAAGGGTGGATATGTGAAGATGGGTTACACTTTTGTGAGAATCGGGGGCGGAAATTTTTTTCGGCAATAGTTCAGCCGAACTTTTTGAGAAATTTCGGCCGAACTCGTGCTTCCGTTTAGATTGACGGCACACCAACGATGTGGGCAAACAGAATTTTTGCCGGAGATGGGAAAACCGACAACAGAAGTTCAGCTGAACTTGGAGTTTGGCCAAACTTTTACTCTTAAAATAGTTCGGCCGAACTAGTTCCTATAAATATATTGTTCGCGAAGTTTATTTGTTTACCACATTTTTCTGTACTCGTTTGTTCGCGAGTTTCTCTGTGTGTTGCTGCTGGTCTGTTCGGGCTTTTCTCTGATGCTGCTTCCATCCACGCTGTTGGTCTGCGGCGACTTCAAGCACAAATTACCAGGTATTTGTCCTGCTCCTCCTTTGTTTTTCACAAGGGAAAAATTCGGAATTCTATGTTAATGTCTTTTGTAATGCCGAACTATTCTTAGCTTGCCTCCTCGATGTTAATGTCTTCTGTAATGCCGAATTGTTGTTTTTAGCAATGGAAATCATCGATATTCATTTACCTATGTTTGATTACGTTGATAAGATGATATTTTGAACTGTTGTTTTTAGCAATGGAAATTATCGATATTCCGTAAAGAAAAATATAGAATTTTATTTATATAAGTTTAAAAAAAAATTAAATAATATAGAAAAATGTCCTATGAAGGGCTGGCTGCTAGGATAAATAGACGGGGAACTAGAGGAAGAGCTCATGCTGCTCCATAGTAGTCATTCTCCTGCCTGTAGTATCTCTGATCATTCCAGAAAAGTGGCTCTCCATATGTTTGTATTGCTATTTTAATCTCCTTGTCCCTTGTTTTTCTGTTTAGATCCATGCTTGCACGTATTCTTGCCTCTTGCACTGCAGAACATTCAGGAAGTAGAGAGATTCAATTATAATTCATATAACTGCTAATTGTGCATCCTGATTATGAAATTAAGAAATAAACTCTGTTATGCTATATATATACATATAAACTCTGTTATGATCTCTTTATATATATATATATATATATATTCTTACAGTCGTTGATGAGGCCAAGGTCCCCATGTTCGGGAGTGACAACAGGCCTTGCAATGGATAAGGAAAGCTCGAGACTGGTATTACTAGAAGCTCTACTCAATGTTGTCTCCTCAAAAAATGAATTTCTCAATTCGTCCTCGATTCTAAATTGCCCACTTCTTCTCTTAGGAATCTCATGGCCACTCAGTCGTGGAGAGGCCATATTATTATTGCCCATGCTGGACATTCTTCCCATCATTGTCATCTCCTTATCTGTTTGTTCAGATGATGTACTTCTGGTTCTGCCCATCATATAATTACTACCCCCTTTAGTAATCGACATATTCTTTACCTCTTTACTAGCTACAGGACTCAGTACCTGCAATATCTGTTGATCTAATGAGGACTTCTTGATTGCAGACTTCTTGATAGCAAGAAGAGGGGGGGAGGGGGGGGGGTTGATGGCTTCCTTACCTCCTTCTTCCCTCTTATCATTCTCTCAAAGTAGACCTCATTCTCGAACTTGAAATAGCAGGGCTTCTCCACGTAAACCTCCAGCTGACCGTCTTCACCCCCATAGGGAGCAGCCCATCGAGAAGGCCATTCTTCTTCAGCACATCATATATCATTTCTTTAGCCTCTGTGAATCCCCTGACCATCACAACCATCAGTATCATAATGACAGATAGCCATGCTCGGCTTTCCATTTACTTAAATGCAAGGCAAGGCCCAAAAAGAATGAGATGAGCAGTTTGTTATCATGGCATGAAGTTACCAATAAAAAGTTACTAGTTTGTTATATTAGCCTTATATCATGGCATGAAGTTACAATAAAACTTTAAAATTTAAAAATTTGAGTTTTCCTTTTCTTTAATATGAAAAATATAATTGTATTCTTTTGACATTTTCCTTTTAAGGTTTAGCTCCATGTTAATACCCTTTTAAATTGAAAGACATCAATTTCAAAATTATATTGCTTGAGATCTTATATCAATTTCAAAATAATATTGCTTAAGATATGATATCAATTTGAAGATATCCATTTTCAATATCTAGCAGTTTTAAAGGAAATTCAACATTCATTTTTGAAATATATAGAAGAGGGAATAAATATTAAGAATCAAGTCCAATCTCGATAGTCAAATCCTTTCAAAAAGTAGAAAATTGATTTTAAAAGTACCAAGCACATGGGACAGGAAAAAATTTAATAGATACTATAAGGTGGGTATGTGCAATACAAGCTACAAAATATGAAAAACACTTCCTTTTAATCTCTCCAAGCTATAACCCATTAGAAATAAAATTAGAGACATAAATGGCTATAATTTTCTGTGGATATCTTATTTCCCATTAAATTAAAATGAAGACAAAAGGTTTCATAAGAAATCTCTTGAGATATAGAATCCACATCTTTGAAAAAAATGTCAAAATTTTCAACCAAATCTTTGATTAAATTGGATGTTTAATTGGGGATATGCCAGAAAAGGTATTATAAACCAAGTAGTTCTCAAAAGGAGGATAAAAACAAATAGTATAAATCAAAAGTTTTTACCTTGATAGTGAAGGTCACCTTCACTGATTAAGTGGTCGTTTAAGTTTTAGGGACACATTTGTTATGTAATAAAGATATGGTTTAAGGAAAACAATTGGAGATATGTAGGGAACATGATGGGAAAAAACACTAAATACCCTTTTGTTTTGGGGATGGAATGTACTATTTCATTTTGAAAAAAATTAATAAAATTTATAAAGTTTGTTATTATAAGAATGTGCATTTTCAAATTTGACTATGTTATCATAATGTGATATTTTCTACCTGCCAGCTTAGTTTTGATTGAAAATGAAATGTTAAGATTATATACCATTGTCAATTAAAAAGTAAATTTTTTTTAAGCTTTTCATTATAGAAGGGTTGCATGAATATATACCCTTCTAATTGAAATTAAGGTCAACCCTTCAAATTTGATCACTGCACGGGAACCGCTCCCGAGAAATGGGAAACTCATTCCAGAGGTTCCTCTGTTCTCAAGAGCTTTGGAACTGTGTGGGAACTTACCATTTTTGGTAGGAGCTGCGACCAGAGCTCCTACCAAAAAATGAGGGCTTTAACTTTTCAGGGATTTCTTCTTTTCTGTCCTTTCTGTTTGTGAGCTCTTCTGTGGGGCTATTTCATTTTTGAGTCTTGTTTTATGTGATGTCTAAACTCTAGTTTCTTGCTTCCCTTATGTGAAATTCCTATTGCCATTAGTATGTTAGTTTCGTTTCCTTTCAATTTCGTTGCCTATTCCTTTTAGTATGTTAGTGAGTATCCAACTTTGATGTGTTAGTACCTTCTTATTCATTACGGATATTCTTGGGAGATTATAGATAGTATTACATAGCACTCTTATGTGTGCTTTATTCCTTAATACATGGGATTTATAGACCTTGTTTAAGTAATAAGGTTTAAGCTTAAGCTCTTATAGAGGTAGTTTACATAATATAAGTGTATTCCATAGGTATAAGTACATCCATAATCTTTGATGTGGTGAACATGATATCATTACACCGTTATAGATAATCTAATACGATTAACTTCTTATGGTAATACCATTATAGTTTACTCTATGTAAGTGTACACTAGTTCATTTGATTACTAGTATCATACCGAACCAGGGAAGGGCCAAAAACCATATAGAAAGGGAGTAAAACTTTGTGCCCCAATGTTTCTGTAACCTGAACTAATCAACCTTAATATAACCTGAACTAATCAACTTGAACTTATACCTTCTGAGTTAGCCATGTTAACCTTAATATAACCTGAACTAATCAATGTGTTATTTTGTACCATGTGTTATTGTGTACCATGTAGCTAGAAATATTAAACTAGATATAAGTTTATGACAATTATGACAAGTGTATTGTTTTTTCATCCTTGTGTTCTTTTTCATTATTATGTCTTTAGGTTTGGAGTAGGTGACACGAGTCCCTTTATCCCTCTATTATAAGTGGGTTATGGTTTGCTTGACAATTATGACAAGTGTATTGTTTTTTCATCCTTATGTTCTTTTTCATTATTATGTCTTTAGGTTTGGAGTAGGTGACACGAGTCCCTTTATCCCTCTATTATAAGTGGGTTATGGTTTTCTTTGTCTCATTGTTATGGTATAGTGATTTGTGATCCAGAGCAAACTTTTTAGTAATTTCAACTTTAAAATTTTGATTTTTAACTAAGAAGTTAACATCTTTATGCTCACACATATTACCTTTGCTTTTTATTCTCTCTTACACACACACACACACATATATATATGAAGAGATGATCCCATTTTCTTAAATTTTATTCATAGATCAAATTTCATTTAAATACAAGATTTATCATAATGTACAATGATTCATTCCATATTATTTATAAATTTTTCATTAAAAAATGAACCCTTTAAATGATGAACCTAGTTAATGCTTCTTCTTCATGAAGAAGACTACTTGATCTTTCAATTTGAATTTGATGATGGTCTTTTGTTATCTTTCTTGACTACTTCAAATTATTGACACAATCATATGCTTCTTGTTACTCTTTTTATTCCTTCCTTATATTGTATTCTCCCCCTTAGATATTGTGTACTCTCCCACATAGATATTGCACTCAATTTTGATGGTCCTTTGTTATCTTTCTTGACTACAAATTATCAAATTATTGACACAATCATATAGATATTGCACTCAATTTTGATGGTCCTTTGTTATCTTTCTTTACTTCAAATTATTGACACTTGATCATATAGATATCATATAGATATTTCACTCAATTTTGATGGTCCTTTGTTATCTTTCTTGAATACTTCAAATTATTGACACTTGATCATATATATATTGCACTCAATTTTGATGGTCCTTTGTTATCTTTCTTGACTACTTCAAATTATTGACACAATCATATGCTTTTACCTTAATATCTTGTAGAGCCCATTTCATCCAAAACACTCAAAAATAAGTAACTACTATGTATTCCACTTCTACTCTAGATAGAGAAAGTAACGACTCTTTCTTGCTTAACCATTAAACCAAAGACTCTTCTAAGTAGAATTATACATTGTCCACTTGTACTTTTCACAAGCCTAGTTGAATCTCTATATGTTGTCAATGTAAATTTCTCACAAGTAAATTTGTCAATGTAAATTTTTGAACTTCTACAAGTTTTATAGGCAGAGTCTGTAAAGGGCCAGGTAGCCTCTGGATCTCATCTTTTATGGAAGGTGACATATCTAGTAAATGCCCCTACAGTCAATCTCCGGAATAGATCTAAATAGAAGTTCTTCATTTTGATATCAATAAAACACAACCACTTTAAGGTAAATTGTTTACATGCACGTCATTTCTCCCACAAACTAAAGGCTCCCTCCCATTAATTTTAGATGTGAATTGTACCATTAACTTTTTAAGTCAAACTTTAAGATAAACCATGCACATGTCGTTTGCAATAAATGTCAATTTAATATCTAAATTCACATATGTTTAGTGGTGTCATTGTTTCACTTCCGATATTATGTTGCCTACCTTGCTAATCAGTTATTAGACTACATATCTTCATATATAACTTGCAAATTTAGCATGATGGAAATGTGAACTAATTAGTTATTAGACTACATATCTTCATATAGAACTTGCAAATAGCATGATGGAAATGTGAACTTGCAAATAGTATGATGGAAATGTGGATCTCAAAGAAAAGCCATGATTAATGCTTCTAGAAACCAAACATAATAATGTATTAGGACATGCTCCTTTAACTTGAAAATAGTACATGGTCGAAATGTGGATCTCATGACTCTTCATGATTAATGCTTCTAGAAAACAAACATAATTTAATGTATTAGGACATGCTCCTTTAGGCTTGGTGGAATTACCTTTGCTTTCATGATTAATGCTTCTAGAAACCAAACATAATTTAATGTATTAGGACATGTTCCTTTAGGCTTGGTGGAATTACTTTTGCTTTTTATTTCTCTCTTACACACACACATATATATATTAAGAGATGATCCCATTTTATTTTTTATTCATAGATCAAATGTCATTTAAATACAAGATTTATCATAATGTACAATGATTCATTCCATATTATTCATAAATTCATAATGTACAATGATTCATTCCATATTATTCATAAATTTTTTCATTAAAAAATGAACCGTTTAAATGATGAACCTAGTTAATGCTTATTCTTCATGAAGAAGACTACTTGATCTTTCAATTTGAATTTGATGATGGTCAGGTTTGTTATCTTTCTTGACTACTTCAAATTATTGACACAATCATATGCTTCTTGTTACTATTTTTATTCCTTCCTTATATTGTATTCTCCCCCTTAGTTATTGTGTACTCTCCCACATATATATTGCACTCAATTTTGATGGTCCTTTGTTATATTTCTTGACTAATTCAAATTATCAAATTATTGACACAATCATATAAATATTGCACTCAATTTTGATCTAGTCCTTTGTTATCTTTCTTTACTTCAAATTATTGACACTTGATTGAATATAGATATTGCACTCAATTTTGATGGTCCTTTGTTATCTTTCTTGACTACTTCAAATTATTGACACAATCATATGCTTTTTGTTACTCTTTCTATTCCTTCCTTATATCTATTCTCCCCCTAGATATTGTGTACTCTCCCACATAGATAAATTGCACTCAATTTCGTAGGCTCTTCTTTTGAAGTCAAATATATTGTATTCTCCCCCTTAGATATTGTGTACTCTCCCACATAGATATTGCACTCAATTTTTATGGTCCTTTGTTATCTTTCTTGACTACTTCAAATTATCAAATTATTGACACAATCATATAGATATTGCACACAATTTTGATGGTCCTTTGTTATCTTTATTTACTTCAAATTATTGACACTTGATCATATAGATATCATATAGATATTGCACTCAATTTTGATGGTCCTTTGTTATCTTTCTTGACTACTTCAAATTATTGACATAATCATATGCTTTTTGTTACTCTTTCTATTCCTTCCCACATAGATATTGCACTCAATTTCATAGGCTCTTCTTTTGAAGTCAAATATATTGTATTTTCCCCCTTAGATATTGTGTACTCTACCACATAGATATTGCGCTCAATTTCATAGGATATTTTTTTGAAGTCAAATAAGTGGCAATAATTTACAAGAACTATCCCTAATTTGTTTCTCACATGTTCAAATGGTTCTCTAACAAGATAATTTACAAGAACTATTCCTAATTTGTTTCTCACATATTCAAATGCTTCTCTAACAAGAGGCTTCGAAGGATCTACAACCTCCGGTTGAAGGATGAAGGGCAAGGACCTTCAAAGTACAACCAAAGGTTGAAGGATCTACAACCAAAGGTTGAAGATCATTAAACCAAAGGTTTAATAATACAACCTTGAGTGATTCCACGGGTCCTCTACACCCTTCACACGGTGAAATTGGGATAGGTCTAGTGTTTACTTCTACAAGTTCTATAGGCAGAGTCTATAAAGGGCCAGGTAGCCTTTGGATCTCATCTTTTATGAAAGGTGACATATCTAGTAAATGCCCCTACAGTCAATCTCTGGAATGGATCTAAATAGAATTTCTTCATTTTAATATCCATAAAACACAACCACTTTAAGGTAAACTATGTACATGTGTCATTTCTCCCACAAACTAAAGGCTTCCTCTAATATCCATAAAACACAACCACTTTAAGGTAAACTATGTACATGTGTCATTTCTCCCACAAACTAAAGGCTTCCTCCCATTAATTTTAGATGTGAACTCTACCATAAACTTTTTAAGTCAAACTTTAAGATAAACAATGCACATGTCATTTACCTCATGATCTCGTGTCATTTTTCTCATGCATTTGCAATAAATGTCGATTTAATATATATATTTTTATTGAATTTGTTTTTTTAGGGATAAGAAAACCATTAAATATGGTTGAAAAATGGAAATTATGCATAGATGTTTCTTGCTATCCCAATCCAGGGAAAGCAGTGATTACATATGTTATTTCTATTATTGTGACTAGCAAAGTCGTCCAAAGGAAAATGAATATACCGGGAAGAACAACAAACAACGAGGCATATTATATTGGGTTGATAGAAGGCTTGGGAACAACGATGAAGTATGGATCAAATGGAATTGTAGTTTTCACCAATTCTGAACTTGTGTGCAACTAGATGAATGGCATGTGCCAAGTTAAAAAGGAGAGGCTAAAAGAACTGCATGGAATAGCAAACAATATTGTTAGCCAATTTCAATTTTTTAGTATAAGGCATTGTACAAATGTGAATAAGATGTCTGCTGATCTATTGCATGGGGCAATGCCAATTCATGATTCATCTATCAAAGATGAATTAGAATTATACAGAGCAATGCCAATGCAAGATTCATCTCTCAAATATGAATTGGTTTTGAGATGCTCTTCTTCAAAAATTCAAGATTCATCTCTCAAAGATGAATTAGTGTTGAGACGCTCCCCTTCAAAATTTATTGATGGACATTGTAACATATCTTGGATATGTTTGTGTTGTGTACTTATAAATGCGCCTTTTCTAATGACCATGTGTTTTTTTCAATTATATAACAAGTGTGCTCCCACCACACCATGTAAAGCGCAACTTGGTGAACTTCACATTTGCAACAAGTGAACTTCACGTTTTTATAAAATTAAAATGCAGGGACTTCAAGAAATTTTTGTTTAAATGGAGTTTCACGCTTCTTTTTTAATGACCATGTGTTTTTTTCAATTTTATACCAAGTGTGCTCCCACCATGTAAAGTGCAATTTGGTGAACTTATCATTTTTATAATTTCTTTTTTGCTTAAATTGAGTTTCACACATCAATTATTGCTTTGAAAGTTGTGTTCTACATAATTTGTGTACACTAAATTACAAATTGATTTTCTGAAATCTATTTTGTGTAAATGTCCACCAATAGATATATATATCATGGAGGATGAACGAAGAAGATCATTCGAATCCCATATGGAGGTTCAGGGATCGGGGGATGTTCAAGGTATTTAAATATAATCTTAAATCTCCATACATGTGTGTACATATGGAATTGATTTTTTATTAACTTTGTGAGTTAAATTAGTTGTTAATAAGTTTCATTTTTTAATTTTTAGGAGGTAAGAGAAGGGTTTCTACTCCATCCATGGAGCATGCTCATGGTTCAACCAGTCGTGGTATGGTTCATGCAATTTAATCAATGAATATGTATATGTATTTATATGTACACATGAATGTATTTTTCAATTGATTATAAATTCGTATTTGTTTATGAAGCTTCTCTCTCGTCTCGAGAGGTTGGTGGTGGTTCAAATCCACTTAGAGGGCCATCAATGAGTGGTAGCAGGTTGCATGAAGGGGGTGATATTTATTCCCCCGAAGGCCAATCAACGGTTGCTGGTTCTCAGCAGGGTCATTTTGGCTCTGGTTCTCAGCAGGGTCGTTCTGGGTCTGGTTCTCAGCAAGGTCATGTTGGAGAAGATGCTAACCAACAACGTCAAGGTTGCCATCAATTTCAATATTTTTTTCATTAAATTTACATGTACAACTTTTTTTACATGTGTTTTTTCTAATATACGAAATTTTATATATATTGATGCAGAGGCCGAAAATTTTCCAACTAGTGGTCAAAATAGATGCATGGCAAACCGCTACATTCAAGAAGAAGGTTGTCTACCCAGCACAACTTATCCAACCAAAATTATTGATATACCATGGGAAAAAAACATGGCACAATGCAACTTACAAAGGTGTGAAAGACTTCATGCAAAATTGCAGAGATATCTCATGGTTTTGTCTCTAGCTGCTGAGAGTCGACAAAGCCTTGAAATAGTTACACATTCATTGGGTGAAATTGCAAATATGTACAAAACTCTTTGGCCAACGACTGATACATTTGTAGAAGTGATGAGAAAGAGAAAGGAAATAGTAATGGGTCCAGATAAATGGGAGGATGTAAAACAAAAAGTTACAAAAGATGTGGCCAAGTCAATGTTTAATTTCAAGGAAGGGCCAAAAAGAAAAATGTTGAAGGTGCAATATTTCAAGCACCCAAATATAGCTCGCTATTTGTATGATAGGCACCTTGCGGCCTATGGAAGGCTCCCATGGAACAACGAGGTTCTTGTTTATTTTGCACAAATATTTTACGCGGAATTTTTTTTGGGTATGAAACCCAACTACAATGACCTTCCATCAGAATTTTTTGGCCCAGGGAAAGGTCAATTATATGACCGTAAGGGCGCTAAGCGAGATGTGGAGTTGCCTCGCCCTGAGCCGCCATTGGTGAGTCGACTTTTTTGGGTTGAAACTCTGCAGTCAGAGATGGATGCAACTTCTCAAATAAGTCGAGAAGCAAGGGATGTTATGATCGACAATGTTTACAGCGAATTGGGTGGAGTCGATGTTTGTTTAAATCAACAAAGAGCACGTGAAAATGCATGTGCCAATTTTGTGAATTGTATAGATGCAGAGATTCACAACATGAATGTTGAAGATCTCCGAATATATGCAAAAAATTGTCGCAATGGTTTGAAAGACCTAATTCTTCATGAGGAAGAGGGCATTAGAACGGTATGTGTTAATGACCTTAGGGTTTGAAATTATTTTAACATACATATACATGTGTACAATTTGTAATAAATACATGTGTATGTACATGTATACATTTATTTGTATGTACATTAATCTAACAAAAATGTATGATTATATGTTAAAACACCATTTGCAATTCTCACACATGATGCATGACGAAAATGTTAATATCACGTTCAGGACCTCTGGTTCAAACAATGTAGATGGGTCTGACCATCAAGATATGTTGGAAAATGTTAGTGTTTTTTAAGTGATTTTAAAATAAATAATTGTGCACACATGTACATGTATGTATATATAATTTGATAAAATGTTTTAACAGATACCGATTCTGTCCGATGTTTTTGGGATGGTGGTACCTTCTTCTTCCTTGGGAGATGTACCTTCTACTTCCTTGGGAGATGAGCCACAAGTATGGACAATTTTTCACAAGTTTAAAATTTATGTTTAAAAGTTATATATATATATATATATATATATATATATAAATATTCCACCTCAAAAAGTTCCATTAAAAATTGAGATATATATATAGAGAGAGAGAGATCTATATTTTGAGTTATTTAAATTTTTTTGAATTTAGGTTCCTATAGAAGATTTCTTTAATCCGGGGACTCTAGCGACGGAGATAGGAACATCCACAACATTTGAACAAGTTGTCTTTAGTTCCTTTTTTTAATATTATTGAAAATAAGTTTATATATGTACACGTGTATTTTCATTTGAAAGTTTTTAATATATATATATATATATATATATATAACTGTACATATATATTGTACAGTTTACCGCTGCAGATGTTCTTATGGGAGAACTTGTTCATCAAATGGAGAGGGAACTTCATGAGGTATTGCATGATTTTTTTGTTATATTTTGTTTTTTACATGAAGTTCTAGATATATATATTCTCACTCATTTTTAAAACATCAAATTTTAATGTTCAAGTACATGTGCATTGTGTATGTAGGTTTCCCATGATGCTTCACATGATAGTGCGCGGATTGAGACCCTGATAGGAAAGACGCTAGATCCGTCTCTATTTGATGGACATGATTTGTAGATTTGATTTCAAGATTTAGATGGTCTTAAAATTTCTTTTTTATATATGATCTAGATGCAATGTCATATATATATATATATATATACAACTTGATACAGTTTGATACTTGTGAGATCTACAATTTTTGGACATATTTTATTACATTGTTAATATAATTTGTTTTGTTTCAAAAAGTTAATTTTTGGATGGTTTTAGTAATTTTGGCATGTGAATGTGAAGTAATGTTGTCATCTATAAATTAATGTTGTCATCTGAACTACATTTGGCATGTTATGTAATGACATGTGTTATAATTTGTTTTGTTTTTAAAATTTAAGTTTTGAATGCTTGGAGTACATTTGGCATGTGAAGTAATGTTGTGATCTATAATTTTTTGTTAAATTAAAAGTTAAAAGTTTTGGATGGTTTCAATCTACATTTGGCATGTGATATAATGTTAAATTTTTTTATTGGATAGTTGAATTATAATTGGCATGGCATGTGAAGTAATGTTATGTATGATATAATCAAAAAGTTTTTAAAACTCAAGTTTTGGATGGTTTCAATCTACATTTCGCATGTGATATTTAATGTTTTAAATGTTTAATGTTTTAATGTTGCACGATATATAATCAAAAGGTTTTTAAAACTTAAGTTTTGGATGGTTTCAATCTACATTTGGCACATGTGGTATATAATGTTAAATGTTTCTACTGGATCTAGTTGAATTATAATTGGCATGGCATGTGAAGTAACGTGCACAATATATATAATCAAAAAGTTTTTAAAACTCAAGTTTTGAATGGTTTCAATCAACATTTCGCATGTGATATTTAATGTTTTAATGTTGCACGATATATAATCAAAAAGTTTTTAAAACTTAAAAGTTTTGGATGGTTTCAATCTACATTTGGCACATGTGGTATATAATGTTAAATGCTTCTATTGGATAGTTGTTCACTATAATTGGCATGGCATGTGAAGTAATTTTGCACAAATCCCTTTAATTTTTATTTAATGTTAAATGTTTTTTAAATGTAAATCCATTTAATTTTGATTTGATATTAAATGTTTTAAATGTTTTGATATAATGTTAAATGTTTTGATCTAAGTTTTTGATGGTTTCAATCTACATTTGGCCTATGGAAGACTCCATGCATAGACAACGGATGTGTTGCAGAAGGGGAGGTGGGGGTAGGGACGGAGGGGGCAGGAGTGTTGGCTCTCGCCCTCCTCTTTCCATCCATGACACAGGTAGCCACCCTCCTCCAGCAAGCAATGAAGCACAATTTCAGTTAACCAATGCTATGGTCAGACCGCGAATGACGACGACCATTTCCATCTCTTTTGAGGAGGAGCCGCAAGATCAAGGTGCTTCTAGTTCCAGGAGGCGGTGGAGAAAGTCCACCATCCTAGCCCATCAACTCCAAGACACCAGAAAGTTGGCAGCTCTTCCAGTCAAATCCACCTTGACGAGCTCCAGCAGCGATGGCGCGAGCAGCGACAACTCCTCCTAGCACTCCAAGGGAGTAGATGATGATCCAGAGGACTACGGTTCTCCAATTGTGGAGGAGAATCCCCCTACACACATCAATAGCTAGCCTAATGTCAGTTCCTCTTTAGCTTTTTCTCGGTTATGGGTAGTCCCTTTTCTGTTTTTTTTGTTCATACCCCCTCTGGTGTTGGCTAGTTAGGCAAACCAGGAGACGGGTCTCGCTATGTATATTATGTTCATTACAGTTATATATGTGTAAATCCTTTAATTTTGATTTAATGTTAAATTTTAAATGTTTTGATATAATGTTAAATGTTTTAATCTAAGTTTTGGATGGTTTCAATCTACATTTGGCCTAGATGGAAGACTCCCATGTGAAGTATTGTTCTGATTGAATCAAAAAGAGTAAAGAAGTAGTTGTATATATGTAAATCCCTTTAATTTTGATTTAATGTTATTTAAATGTTAAATTTTTTGATCTAAGTTTTGGATGGTTTCAATCTACATTTGGCCTAGATGGAAGATACTCCTATTTGAAGTATTGTTTTGATATATTCAAAAAGATTAAAGTAGTTATATGTAAGTCCCTTTAATTTTGATTTAATGTTAAATTTTTCAAGATATAACATGTTAAATGTTTTGATTTAAGTTTTGGATGGTTTCAATCTACATTTGGCCTAGATGGAAGACTCCCATGTGAAGTATTATTTTGATTTAATCAAAAAGAGTAAAGAAGTAGTTATATGTAAATCCCTTTAATTTTGATTTAATGTTAAATGTTAAATGTTTTGATATAATGTTAAATGTTTTGATCTAAGTTTTGGATAGTTTCAATCTACATTTGGCTTAGATAGAAGACTCCTATGTGACTTGTAAATTGTTTTGATTTAATCAAAAAGTTTTTAAAACTCAAGTTTTGGATGGTTGAAGTAAATTTGGAATCTTAAGATTGCTTTTGATCTCTACATAGTCTTGTTTGAATGAAAAAATTTCCAGTAGGAAGAACATAGCTTTTCAATGCAACTAACCATGTATCAATTGAGCTCTAATTGAAAAAAGAGTTTAAAGAAGTAGATATATGTACAAATTATCCCTTTAATTTTGATTGGAAATATAAGTCTAGTACATATATGTTTGTTGAATTTGGGTCAATGTCATTAATGCACTCAAATAGGTAGCCTTGTTGATTTATAATTTGGTAAATTGATGACATTTAGTTAATTGCATTCTAGAACATAGAACATATATCCGACCATTGGACAGACAAATTTTGTACTAGATTTTCAATCAGGAATAGAGATGTGGGTCAAATCCCACCAAAAGTCAGAGAAGTGCCCCGAGTCTCTTTTCTGAAAGGAATATTTGTACAAAAATATACTATGGATGATTTATTTACATTGCACGGATACTTTTTACTAGAAAAGCTCACAAGAAAAATTGGGCACATTAAGTTCGTGTATATATCCAATACGATTTTTCATCAATGCACATAGAAAAACTACTTTTAGTTAAAATTGCATTCTAGAACATATATATTGAGTACATTTAAATAATTTTTCATCAATGCACATAGTAAAACTACTTGAACAATTAATTTCATTCTAGAATGTATATATATCCAATATGTAAGTAACATTTTTCATCAATGCACATTGAACATATCCGACCATTGGACAAACAAATTTTGTACTAGATTTTCAATCAGGAATAGAGATGTGGGTCAAATCCCACCAAAAGTCGGAGAAGTGCTCCAAGTCTCTTGTCTGAAAGGAATCTTTGTACAAAACTATAATGCAGATGATTTATCTACATTGTGGATACTTTTTACCATAAAATCCAACTAGTTTTTCATCAATGCACATAGTAAAACTACTTGAACAATTAATTGCTTTCTAGAACATATATATATATATATATATATATATATATATATATATATATATCCTTGATACATGTAACATTTTTCATCAATGCACATGTACATATATCCTTGATACTTTCAGTTGATACTAGAGCACGTGCACAGGTACCAAAACAATTTGTACATGTGCAAACACTTGCACAAATAACATAAGAGGCTCAATTTTTAGTTTCAAGTGTACTAGAAGTTCTAAAACAAATTTAATCCAAAGAGAATAAATTGTTGGGCAATTCAATCAAAAAAATTCCAATGGAATGCCATCTTCAATAATCCGTTCATGATCGGATTTTGACATTTTCCATTTCTTAACTTTCGTTTTTCTCTTTGATTGAACCTCTATCAACTTTATGCGTGCTGCACACACCAAGTGACTATATTGACAACTTATGGAATCAGGTTCATAGTCTTCAAAGTAAACAAAGTCCCCACTTTGATTAGTTTGTTTGAAAAAATAACCTTTCAGTATAATAGATCCTTTGTCATATTGAAATCCGTGATCATTATAGTTTTCTAATAATTTCATTTTTCGTTCAGTGCAATGCATCAAATAATACTTAACATTTTCATCATTGTCAATAGGTGCAATTACAACAAAAACATCTCCTGCACAATAAAACAAACTTTTAAACAAAATTATACATATTTAAATTTATTTCTAGATCTTTAAATCATTAGAAAGAAATTCAAATGTTACCTTCTCTAACAAGATCAGAAACTCTATCACCATCAGATGATATTGTAGTTTCCTCTGATTGCATTTCTTCAAACATTGCAACAGACATTTTTCCCTTTGTATTTAGCTCTGTATGTTTCCAATATTTTACATACATGTTGTTTTCACAAACGTCATTGGATTTTGTGTTGTCTATGCAAACATCACAAAAACAAGAATATTTTCTTTTATCCAATGCAAACACATTTCTGGACGAATTTTTTTGAATTGAATGCAATTTTCAAGTCCCTTTTATTGTTTCAACATCACTTCCAATTGATCTATCTACGTCTTCGATCCCAATATGCCAGAAAAACCTTTATATGGAAAATTAAAAGAAGAATTTGTAAATATGATCTATCAAAATACAATCAAAGATAATCATTGCACGATAAATGTACACAATGTTTAAAATTAGATTTCCAATAAAAATTAAATTGAATGTACCTTCGCACTTCCCTTGATGGGTTAGTCTCATGGCTTAGAGCAGCGATGCACCATTGAACAACTTCTTTAGCGTTCACAAGTCGGCTTGCAGAGGGGTTCATTTGATATCTTCGAAGTGCTTGTTTTATGCATGCTCCTGCACCGTCATGTTCTCCTTTTCCATGGCCAGTCTCAAAGAAATTCCAACAATGTTTAATGCAGGTTTTCTTATGAAGACAACACAACCAAAAGAATGATCATGCAGATTTGAATTGTCCTGCACATCCGTCTGACCATATCCAATGTTCATTGAATGTTATTCCACAATTTTTCAAGGAATCATAAAATTTTCCAAAACAATGTTGTACAAAATATGTATCATGTGTACGATCGTCACTGATATAAAAGTGATATTCTTTAATAATATGTCGATTTTCACTGGTGCTTTCTATATGATCGACGTTTTGTTCAACATGTCTATATAGAATATGGACGACCATGGAGACTTGGTCAGAATGATAGTATTCACTCTGAATTTCTTTTTGTGCAACAAATGTGTAGTTTTCTGCAAAATCAATTACTGAAAAAATGGTCCCTGGTGGAAAAAATTCACGAGATTTTTTGAATTGCAAGTCTTGCCATCGAGCTCTATGGGAATGCTTGGTGTATTTGTAAATTTCTGCCTCAAACTTTCTCAAAAAATCTATCAGAAAATTTTTGTCTTCTAGTAATTCAATTCTTTTAACACTATTTGCACCTTGAATCGATGTATCGATATATTCATATCTCTTCCATTTCACTTTCATGTTGGACAATGATTGATCATTTATATCAATACGATATTTGTTTTGAAATTTAGTCAAATTTCCATAATCATCGCATTTTTTACCACCAACACATTTCTTTTTGTAAAATAGTTCATCGCTTTCTCTTTCACATAGAATTTGAGATATGAATTCACGGATAGTGGAAGGAGGAGGTGAATCCTTCCATAATGTTCTACCGAAATCAAGGAATGTGTCATAATATAACTCAAATTACACATGATAACGGCAACAACAAGTGTCGCGTACGGTGATAGGTTTTACATACCATGGTTTTTGTTGAACAAAAGCACTGATTGAAACATGAATTTGACGATTCTCTTCTTTGAACTTGTTGAATAACTCTATCTGAGTGGTTTCCAAGAAATATTTTTCATGTTCTTCGTACTGATTTCGTGCTATTCTTCTTCGCATCACATGCCTTGTAGTTGGCGAAACATGCGAATTGTTCTTCCAATATTCATATATTATTTTTTAACATTTTCTCCAAGTCTATCTTTGTATGGTTGCCTACAAATAGCTCTCCAACAAGCGAGTTCATCATTTACATCTACTTGCAGCCAAAATTTCCGATGTTTGTGCAAAGTCTTTCGCAAGGTTCCTAATGCTCGTGCCATAGATGTTACCAAACGATTATCTTTAGTACTTGATGAAACCATTGCCATATGTATTCCTCTACGTACAATTGAAACATTTTTATCTCTAGATTTCTTAATTGAATTTATAGTACTACTTATATTTTGTATCACATTTTCCTTCATTTTTTTTATCTTTGGTTGATTTTCGAATACCCAGTAGTGTCGTAGCTTCTTTTATTTTCCTTAGCGATAGGAGACCTTTCAACATTTGAGTTTGAACTGTCACCCACTCATTTAAGAAATACTTTTCAAAAATATAGTTAACACGATATCATATAACATGGTCAGGTTTTTTATCTCCATATCTGTGAGTGTCAACATTTTCTAACATCTCATCATCGACACTAATTTCATCTGTACATATTTGAAAAAATAGTACATAATAAGCTTACATATGAACAATAAATAACTAAATTAATAAATATATGTGTAATTTCAATAATACGTGCATGTGTTCAATATACGTGTGTATGTGTGTGTGTGTGTGTGTGTGTACATACCTTGTGATTCAATTTCTTCATTTGAATTTCTTTCAATATTTTCACCATCTTCAATCATTGGTTCAATACCTCTTTCACTTTCTCTTTCAAAATTTTGTATCTCATCATCAATGTTTTGAGGAATATCTCTGTCTGTTTACATTAAAAAAAATATTTAAATTCAAATTAGTTCATCAAATAAAAATTAAGCTTCACATTTTACACTAGGAAATTTTTAAATATATCAATAGATCATAATATTTACATTTACATACCTGCTTCAATTTCTGCTTGAGGTTGATTTTCCCCTTCAATATTTGAGAGGGCTTCTATATTTCTTTTGCGAGATTGTCTCGTCTCTTCTCTACATTCCTCAGGGTCTCTTTTTCGATCACATTTTCTCGCACAAGTCCTTCGATTTCCCATGATAATTACGCTGATAGGCGTATCCCCCTGTCGAAAATCGCTTCATTAGTGATTATGCTAATTAATATTTTTCATCTGGTGGTCTAGATTGAAAGATGATGGTATATTCTCATCGTCGCCACTTAATCAATGAATGAAATCAAAAGAGATAACCTCCTTGCATGTCTAAATCAAGTGTTTAAACCCTACTTAAATTAATTTTTTACCAAATGATCATTAAAAATTTATTGTTCCTCTTATTTATCTCCACGTATGAGAGTATGAGGGATTAGAGCGAAATAAGGACACGTTTTGGGCGAGAAAGTTCTATCGTCGAAGCCGCATGGCATGTGGTTAGCTTAGCATTTCAGGTTTAATCATGGGATTTGTATGGAGGCGGCCATCTCTGCAAACAACAAGAAATATCGATGTCCATCCATCTTCCAGTGGGAGCACCGTGCCACACACAACGAATTCTTTAATGGCCATTATCTTCACCCGATGCCACGCGCAATGAAATCTGCAGAGCTATCGCTCAAGCGAGAACCGTTATGGGATGACGAACCAGAGCGTCGCCCAAAAGTTTCAACAGAGTGGTTCCACGGAGTTGATCTGCCTATCTACTATGATGGTTGGCATCGTAGTGCTCAATTTATTTCAGAGCAAAAGGCCACCTGGTTTAGAGTAGCCGACGCATTTGGACGCAGAGAACCGAGACTGTGGCTGGTTGGATCGAAGTAAGAAATCCTTCTGAGAAGCTTCATAGCTATAGAACACACGCTCTGTATGGTAAGATTTCGAATACACATGCACTATTTTTTATTCAGGAAGACTGTAGTTTATTCACTATGTATTGAAATACACATGCGCTGCTTTTTTGCAATGTTGGACACTCAAGTCTCAAGTCAAAGCTCTCTTATGTTCATTCTCGTGTCATTGTTTTCATTAGAGTTTGGTTTCATTTCGAATGTAGCGAGCATTTTGGATGCAGATAACTTCACGGCTGTAGAACGCACGCTCTAGACGGTAAGCTTTCAAATACACATGTGCTGTTTTTTATTCACGCAGACTGTAGTTTATTCAGTGTGTATGGTTTCTTTTCAAATGTAGCGAGCTTTTTGGACGCAGAGAAAGGGGACTGTGGCTGGTTGGATCGAAGTAAGAAATCCTTCTAAGAAGCTTCACGGCTATAAAACGCATGCTCTGGATGGTAAGCTTTCGAATACACATGCGCTGTTTTTTATGTTGTTGTTTTCATTAGTGTTTGGTTTCATTTCGAATGTAGCAAGCATTTTTTTATGTTATCTATGTAACCATATTGCTAGCTTGTTTGATGATGCAATCTGACCTAGGTATTTACCGCCTCTTCATAAATAAACTAACTATTGCACAATCATTTATCTCACTTTCGTTGCATTAGTGCATTTGTTTTTAACATATGAAAGTCGCTCTGTCCAAAGTCATAATGACTGACATTTAATTATTCATTTTATTTTACATAAATGTATATGTAATTTCATATATTATTTAAATTGGCATCATAGTTTAATTTCATAGATTCATTGATGATATTCACGTATCTGTTCCTTTAAAATGAATACTGAAGATAAGTTTGATATGGTATAACAGATTGTAAACCTTTTCTTTAGATTTGGTTAACGTAGATGGTTTGAATTGGTCGTGGATGCTTTTATTTCGCGATATGCACAGATAATAATGAAATTTGAGACACACATCATCAATAATATCATCTAGTCATGTTGTAGTTAATAATAAATTTAAATGGAAAAAATCAAAACATATAATAATTAAACTGTAAATGATAAGAGCCTCTCAGGCCCACCTAATATTTGCGCACATGCAAATATGATAAACGTATGTCAACAATGTCAAAACCTCATTCATTTTATTTTACATAAATATATATGTAATTTCATATATTATCTTAATTGGCATCATAATTTAATTTCATAGATTCATTATTGATATTCACGTATTTGTTCCTTTAAAATGAATACCAAAGATAACTTTCATTTTATTTTACATAAATATATATGTAATTTCATACGTTATTTTAATTAGCATCATAATTTAATTTCATAGATTCATTATTGATATTCATGTATCTGTTCCTTTAAAATGAATACCGAAGATAACTTTGATATGGTATAATAGATTGTAAACCTTGGCTTGTGAATTTGGTCCCTTACTCCACCAGGACAAATTAATGCAGATAGCGAAAATATTGGTGGTATATCTATTTAATTAAAATATATGATTAATATTTCTTAAGCCACAAATCATGTTTTGATTTTTGGCTTAAGAAATATAGACATTAATACAGACATAAGAAAAATACTTATTAAGATTAATAGTAAAGTTGTGAGTTATTTTTAACTACTGTAGTAATGTTCTTGTGGGTCATATCATTTTATACATTATGTATGTGTGCATGTTACTATATTTGTAGATGGAAAATTTCTTTTCTATATTTCTTATTCTATTCACCATTAATTGAAAGTTGTTTTTTTGATATCACGTTTGTTTTCTTTTATGTTAGGTGATTTCCTTGTTTTATCATGGATCCAGCTATTTGGAGTTGTATTCCATTTGAAATTCTTGAAATTGTCTTCCTTTGGCCCCCTTTATCAGTTGTGATAAAGTTTAGCACTGTTTGTCAACAATGGAAGACCATTTTGCAAAATCCTTATTTCTTATTGCGTTGCAAGCATATCTGTACAAATGAATTTGGATTTATGGTTCCTTTCATCAATGATGAAGACAATTATTTTACTATTGAATACATTAATCAAAATGGGCGCATATCTCGTTTTCATTTGCGATTCATTGATTCAAGATACAAGGTGGTGTCTACTATTGGACCAATGGTGGTTTTATCCTTATCAACAAAATTTTCCCATTCACGAAACTATTTTGTGATGAATCCATTTACAAAGGCCATAAAAAACATTGGGCAAATACAAATTGGAGACTGGGGATTATTTTCGTTATTGGAGAATGCGAGAAGCAACAAATATGACTGGGTTGTTCTAAAACATATCTATGATAGAATTCAGTCTAAATTTTATGTTTGCATTAGTCTTGATAGGGTTTGGTGAAGGGCTGATCTTCCATTTTGTGGAACTTCACCCCCTCAAAATGGAGTGTTTTATAGAGGTAAATTTTTTTGGCTCTATCTCGACACAGAGTATGAAGATTATCCTCGATATGGGTATACAATCTACTGGTTCGATGTAATAAAAAATGACTGGGGATTTTCATTTGTTCCAATCATTGACAGTCGGTGTATGTCATTGGCAGTGTGCAAGAATCAAGTGATATGTCTTTTCAATGATGGCTCCACTTCTATATGGTCAATTGAAGAAATAGATAATTTTCAATTTGGTCGCCCGTGTAATGAACGAAGAACTGGTTACTTTGAGGATGATTGGGGCTTTAGATGGAAGTTGTTGGAAGAAATGTCTATAGATATAAATATGAAATGTCCTGGTTATATTCATTTTCAAATAGTCCAAGGTGTGCTTCTTATGTGAAAATGCAGTGAAGTTCCTTTCCTATTATATGACATGATGGCTGGCCTTTGCTTGCCAATAAATATTGATAATTCAACTAATCAACAAATTAATGGATTTTGGTCTCCAATGTTGCAGGATTGCAACGATTTGATTGAGTCTGGAAATGTTTTTGCAATTGCTCCACGTATGGATTCTATAGATGAGATTCCACCATTGGATGTGGACATGGAGTCTTAGGCTATTAACCATTTTGTATTCTCTCTGTCGTCGTGGAAAATATTTCCTTTTTTTTTTACTTTGCATACTTTTGGGTATGTATGCTAAGACTATGGATATTTATATGGCTCCATTCTGAGGGGGTGTCTTCTATCTATGTATGTAGCGGATGTTGGATATTAAATTGCATTGCAAGTTGCTCAAAAATATATATATTTTTTGTCCCGTTTAGTCCTCTTAATTTCATTTGAATGTGTTTAGATGTTATCCATTTCTCTTTGTTTCTATAATTGTAATTACTGTGACTTATTCTATACATGGTGTTTCCATCAGTTTTTTCTCATTGATTCTCAAAAAATGTTATGTCTTTAGGTTTTTTTGATGGTATATAGTTCCAAATATTTATATATATTTCAAATTCATATAATTCTTTAGAATTTTGTTCCATTTATATGGGTTTCCCATTACAGTTATAATATGATAAATGAAATTTATTCCTTTTGTGTTTTGGCCATTTGAAAAAATCCAATTTTCTTCTTAGCCATTTGGTTGGAAAAATAACGTAAACAATTTTAATTTGTTTTGTGGGTGGAAAAAAAATGTGTTCCTTTTTCATCCTTTTCTATTAGTTTATATTGGCTATATTGTATATGTTGCATGTTTATTGTTCTATAACAAATATTTTATTGTTCGTTGTAGACATGTCATCTGAAGGTACAAGAAAGCGTACAAGAAAAAGGAATAAGTCACCGACATCACGTGACAAGTCCAATGAAAGTCGTCGTTTACGGTATCAACAAAATAAGGGCATAATAAATTAGCATAGGAGAGCTAAATATCATAGAAGAATGACTGAAACAACTCTTGAAAATTATTTTAGGGTTCCTCGTACATATCGTACTATGAATGATATCATGGAAAGAACATTGCTGCTTGGTAGTCCATTGCAGAATATGCTCCTCGTCACCATAATTTTGCTTTTCAACGCTCTCGTGAAAATTATCATAATATTGAGAAAACATCTGGCAATAGGGAGGAACATCATATTCAAAACATGGATGAAAATATTCACCCAAACCCTTCTGTCTCTGCAATTGCATCTTGTGAGAAAGGCCAAAGGTTGCAAAATATCCATGGTGGAGGCAATGATGACATTGTATGTCATGACTTCGATGATAGTTTGATTGGCCATTTGTTTGATAATTTGGATCCAACTGGTGGAAACATCGTATCTTCCAATCTCCCTTCTCAAAATAATGTTGTCGCACGAACAGAAACAGTCATCCCTGATAGCAGTTTGCGTGGAACAATAGAGGTAGTCTAATGATATCCTTACACTCGATGCAATACTCGTTGTTTTATTACATTCCTCTATTTAAATTTCTTTATTGATAAGGTATTTTATTCTCTTCGAGTAGGATACACCTCATTTTAATAGAGGTCTAGAAATTTTCTCCCCGCGTCTTCCATCTCCTAATATGAGATTTGAATATGAAGCAGGTCATAACCTTCCACTGCATTCTCCTCGAGAATAAAATCGACAAACTAATGTTAATGTTCAATGTGTTTGATTTGATTTTTCTTTATTTGAAATTTTGGTGCATATTTTGTTTTTCTTCAAACAGGACACAACTCGTTTCAATAGAGGAATACAAATTAACTTCATATATGTTCCATCTACTGATGTTATAAGTGAAGAGGAACCATCCCATAGCGTTCATCCAGATCACCAAAAAAATTTAAATGTTAAATGCGTTTGATATTTTCCTCCTTTTTTCATTTATTGTTAATTGTAAAATTAGAAATCTATCATTTTTCGGCATTTAGTTTTATAAAATATTTTAATTTTTTTTAACGGGAAACAACTAATTTGAATAGAGGCATCGAAACTAACTTGCCAAATGTTCAATCTACTGATGTTAGAAGTGAAGAGCAACCATCTCCTACACTTCATCCACATCGCCAAACAAATGTAAATATTGAATGGAAATTTTTTTTTTTCATTTTTTCAATTCTAATTATTTGGACATTCAATTTAAAAAAAAATTATGTTAAAGAAACCTTTGCACATTCTCAAGTTCCAGAAATGCAGACCATAAATTTGGGAAGTCCATGTCATAGATCTGTTCCACATGTTTCAAATTTGGGGAGGGAGTCTCGTGGTTCTAAAAATCAAATAAATTTTAGAAGAAATTATACTCTTCCACATCATTCTCCACATGGTCAAACCAATACAAATCATATTTATTTTTATGAAAATATGATTGCTGTGCATAAAATATTTCGAGAAAAGATAGATAGCTTGTCAGTTGTCCAAATGTGCCACATCTGCTAAGAATCATATCCTGGAATCCACGTTTTGAGAGATCCCGAAGGACCTGTTTGCAGACGATGTAAGAATGAAGGAGGTTCACATCGTTTTTGTGGCTATAATAACATGGATCCTGGCAAGAAACCTCATATTTTAAGAGTTCTTACTCAAGTTTAAGAAATTTTAATAGCACATGTAAATCATATTTTGCAAGTGACACATGCTCGAGGTGGGAAATATAAGTATAGCGGACACACAATTAACTTTCCCCAAGATATTTCTACAGTTGCACAAAGTCTTCCACGCCATGTTGAAGATGTTGAATTTATAATTGTGAGGAGACATGCTTCTCAGTCTAAATATTATGAATGTTATGTAAAAATATCCCGCGTTATGGATGCATTGCGTTTCAAAATTGAACGTGATCAATATTATCGAGATGTTGTAATTGACTATGATTCAGTGAATGCTCTACCTGAAAGATCAACAGATGTCTCCTGCAGGCTTAAATTTGTTGATTGTGACATTGCAGAATCTGAGTTCAGTGCAGCTAATAATGAAGGGTTTCCTCCTAACCATTTTCCCTCTCATCCTTCATATTTTATTTCTCGCCTACCCAATGAACGGAGAGAGGTGGCAGAAATTAGAGAATTTCTTGATAATGTTTATTCTTCAGATGTTGATGAAATGGATTGGCCCACTATTGGAACATCTCCAGTGAATGAATATAATACTGAGGGGTTATTAGATATGGCATTCCCCACATTGTTCCCCACTAGTGCTGCTGATTGGTTGCAACCACACATTTGTACTGTTGAACTTCATGAGTATGCATTGCATCTTCTTAGATACTATGATCACAGGTTTGGAAGCCATCCTCGCTTCCGATATTACTTGTTGAACATGATAATGAGGCATCGTAGCCAAGCAACTTCTTCAGTTTTTGTGAAGAAAAATTTACATGATAACTCACCGACAACAATTGATGAATTTCTTCAGAAACTTTCTGATTTTCCAGATAATAAGTTGGCTAAGAATCTTATGCGGTTTGGGTCTTCTCTAAGAGGTACAAGGGCATACTTGACTAAATTTCAGGCTGAATTGACTGGCATGATTACTCAGTTGGGATGTCCATCTTTTTTTTTACTTTGAGTGCAGCTGACACAAAGTAGCCAGAGCTGCATAGCCTCATGCCTGTACCGTCACATTCTCATTCCTTAAATGAGCATCGTATGAAAGTTGAAAATGTTATCTAGTACCCTCATATTGTTTCCACATTTATGCACCATAGATTCAATATATTTCGAGAGGAAGTTATCCAAAAATATATTAAAGCTAAAGACTTCTGGTACAGGTCTGTTTTCTTGAATTTATTTTCTATTCATTTTCAATTTCTTATTGATTTTCCATTCATATTTATCGTAGTAACTCTGTGTTCATTTTTTCCAAATATGAGTGGCAACATAGAGGTTCAGCACATATCCTTGGTTTTCTATGGTTGCAAGGAGCTCCTGACATGGAAAGACTTGATTCGTCAAATTATTGTGATTTGCAACATGCAAAGAGATTCTTTGACAATTATGTAACTTCATGGAATCCACGTGAAATACATCGTCACAATATAATAGTTCCAAGAAGTCTCACTGATGACCCTTGCCTACTGAATACTAATCAGATTTTCTCTTGTAATCCTCATAATGATTATGAAGAATTGTTGAACCATGTCCAAAGGCACACAAAGTGTAGTGTAGATTCTTGTTTGTGCAAAAATGGCACTATACTCGCTTGCCGGTACAATGCCCCATGGAATGTTTCTGAGGAATCAAGATTTTTGATAGATGATCAAGGAAGAAAAAGATATGACCCGGCAAGAAATGATGATAGGCTGAATGTACATAACATTGACCTTCTAACAATGTGGCGTGAAAATGTTGATTTCTAGCCAGTGGTTTCTCAGCATGCTGTCCTGAAATATATTGCTAAGTATGCATCAAAAGCAGAGAGAAGGTCTAAAATCTATCATGATATGTTAACTAGAATTTCAAATTATATTACCTATGAGGATCATGCTTTATGTGCTTACAGGAGGTTTCTTGCAGAAACAGTCGTTGAACGTGACATTGGAGCACAAGAAACATGTCACATGTTACTTAAGCTACCTCTCGTTGTGTGTAGTCGAAAATTTGTTTCGTTAAATGTTGGAAGAACGGTGTTCAGGAAAATTTCAAGGGATGGCCTGCACTTTTCATCTGAAAATACATTTGTTCAGCATTATCAGAAGAGGCCTTCTTTCCTTGAACATATATCTTTGATAGAAACAACAAGATCTTGGACGTTTGATAGCAAGCGCAAAAAATATCCATGGAAGCCTAGAGATGCTCATGCAATTGTTCGAGTCTGGCCACGGTTTTATTCTATTCCTAGTGAAGATTCAGAGGATTTTGAACCCTTTTGCTGGATAGAATTTCTCTTGTACAAGCCATTTCATGACATTTCTACAGATATTGGGCTTTCAACTGAAATTATTATGGAAAACTGGAGGAATTTCTGATATCGAGCTTGGCATGTTGATCGAAATCCATCAATTGATGAAAATATTGAAGATGGAGAAGATGGTAATTTTACTAGCCACGAAATGAATCTTGAAGATGATTTTCAATAGTGGAAACTTTTCTCTCGCTTGGTTCCACCAAATAGTGTCAATGTTTCTGATCTTCACACCCTTGGTCGAAGGGTTTTTATTATATCCTTTGACTGGCAAGGTACAACTATTTCTGATGATGTGGTCGAAGAAGCTATTAATTTGATAAGGAATGCAATATCAAGGGGTGATATTGGTGACCTTTCAAATAGAACATTTGCCTCTCCAGATTCATTGGCAGAAAAACAATGACTTTCTTTTGAAATCGTTTTAAGGCATTTTGCTGAATATGAGATTTGTGAAGCTCTTCTTATGATTATTCAGGGCACTGCAGGCACTGGCAAGTCTTTCCTTATCCATTGTATTTCCGAGACTCTTTCTAATATGTCAGGTAATGGAAAAATTCCTTTGCTTCTTCTTGCCCCAACAGGAATAGCTGCTTTCAATATACATGCAAAAACAATACACTCTGCTTTGAAAATCCCGATTAGAGATATGAAACAACTACAGGGTCAATCGTTGGCACTATTCCAAGAGGAAATGAGGCACATTCGATATATATTGATTGATGAAATGAGATTTTTAGGATCAAGGTTGTTCATGCAAATAGATGCTCGATTACGAGAAGCATTTCCAGATAAAAATAATTGTCCTTTTGGTGGTAGATCCATTATCCTTGTGGGTGACCTTGGGCAGCTACCTCCTATGAGAGATAAGCCTTTGTATGTAGGTAATACATCAAGGAAAGTATTATGGAAAAAATTCGACACTGTTGTCACTCTTGACACAACATTTCACCAACAAGGGAGTAATGAGAAACAATCTTGTTTTCGTCGAGTCCTCAATAACATAAGAAACGCAGAACCTGTTCTTGATGATTGGGAGTTTCTTATGTCACGGGCTGATATCGGGTTGCATCCTAGAGAAAGGGATTTGTTTAATGCAGCAGTTCACATGTTTCCAACAAATGATTTGGTCTCCTTCCATAACATACATATGTTGAAATCATTAAATTCTCCAATTGCACGATGTATTGTTGTGAATTCAAGGCGTTTAGAAATCAATGGTGCCGATGATGATCAACTGGACCGTGAAGTTTTGTTGTGCCATGGCCATCGTGTTATGTTGACATGTAATTTGTGGGTTGAAGTTGGTTTGGTGAATGGTGCACTTGGGTATGTGAGGGAAATATTTTATATGCCTAACTCTAAGCCACCTGAGCTTCCAATGTTCACAACTATTATTTTTGATAAGTATGTTGGTATTCCGTTTGATGCAAGAAATCGAAACATTGTACCTATCACACCAGTGGTAAGAGGAAATCGAAAACAAATTCCTTTAAAGATGGCATGGGCTCTTACAATTCACAAGTCACAAGGTTTTACTTTAGAGCGAGCATCAATTGATATCAGGAATAGAGAAAAACAAGGCCTGACCTTCACAGCCATATCAAGAGTGAAATCAATAGATGGTTTACGAATTGCACCGCCTTTCTCTTATCAACGTTATGCTAAGATGAATAATAGTCTGTATGTTACAATTAGGAAGAAATAAGAGGAGAGATTAAAGTCCATATCGCTATGATATGAAACTATTAATATAATAATAATGCTTTTGATATATTAATGAGATGTCTACATTTATCAAATTCATAGTAGTATTTTGGAATGTTGTTTACATCGTTTTTGTTGTTGCTTAATTTTCTTGTTTTTATAGTGTCATTTTTTGTTATTTTTCTTACAATGAACCATTGATAGGTAAAAAACCAGTTATATGAGCCAGTCATTAAAAATCAAATAATCAAAATGAATAGACTAGAAAACAGGAGCATTTAAGAATTCACTGTTTATACTAGTTCAGAAGAAAACATTAAGAATAAAAATGATTGAAAACAAATTTCACTTAAGCACTTTCTGAATTATTCCTTTTCGTTTATCATTCAGATATGAAACACAAATGGTATAATAAACAAGTATAGAACTCTAAAACATAAGAGATAGATGACTTATTGATCCTTTGTCTGACTCAAGAATCCTGTGAAAAGTCCTTTGCATCAATTCCTTATCCAGCTAGCCATGCGATATTTGTCCAATAAAAATTTATTCCAAAATAATCAATGTTACAGCAAAGTCTGAGAATCCACCCCCCCAATACTCTAATTGAGGGAGTATTTATACAAAAATTATAAAAAATATCTCCTGAAAAAATGAGATATAATTTAGGATCACTCATGAATATGTGACAAGAAAATAGAGAAAGATGGTCTCGTAGATAAGAGAAAAGATAGCCGATGTTGTGTTATTCCCTTTGTTTTATGAATGTGCTGGGGGCAGGCCCTATGATTAGGCTTGTTGATGTCCTCTTTAGTAACTTTGTGCTGGATTCTCTGTTTTACTGATACTCTTTACCTGC
Source organism: Pinus albicaulis (assembly GCA_034641835.2). NCBI lineage: Eukaryota > Viridiplantae > Streptophyta > Pinopsida > Pinales > Pinaceae > Pinus > Pinus albicaulis. The sequence goes on along the minus strand of CM076580.1, from coordinate 493,371,918 downwards.
ACCGATACACTTTGACCTGTTTGATCTCTGTTTATCCTTTTTATCATGACTTGCTGTAGTAAATAATCAAAATTCATGCAAGGATAATTTTTACAAAATTTCTAACATCTCTTCCCACCATTGTTCTTCTGGTATTCTGGTTCTTTGAAGCTTCCTCAGAGTCTCATCAATCTCTCTATATCCAAAGAAAGTAGGCTGAATTGGGAATAAGTATTTTACCTCATGTTCGAGATAAAACAAATTTTCCAGATTGTCGTGAATATTTTTTCCTATAGGCAATGCTTTTGCTACTGATGAACTGGTCGATGAAATGGCTTGGTTGTCAGCATACTTATTCAGTTTCTCAACATAGCTTTCAAGGCTCATTAGTTTATCATCTGAGACTAAAGGACTTGGCAATCCTTTACTCTGCAAAATATCCAATCTCTTTGTAAAAGCATTGATTTCTTCCTACATATCATAGCATCTTCTTTCTAGGTTCTGCATCAGAGTTCTTTTAGTAAAAACCCTTTTTAACTCCAAAATTGTTCCTATTCTGTCTTGGATGCCTAGCTCTTGAAGTTGGTATCTGTTCTTGGTATTTAAAAATTGTATAAGCTTATTGGCTTCTTCAGGCATATTTCCTAATTCTGCTCTTTCCTTTTCAACTTCTCCCAGAGCCAATTTAACTAAATCATTTTTCTCATACATTATTTGGATTGATGGCTAAACATCTTCTATTGACTAAGTGACGTTGTCCCAAAGATTTTCTTTGATTTCTTTTAAAGGTTTCTCCAGTGTGAGATCCTTTTCCAATGCTTTGACCAATTTTTCTAATCTGTTGATCTCTCTTGTTTTTTCTGCAACACTCATCTTTGAGAGATCATATTTTTGTTCTAAGGTGCTAAATTGTACCTTTGTTTTCTGGAGCTCTGTCACTTGGAGTTTCAATTCCTCCATTGATTTTATTAATTCTTCAGTGCTTAAATTGGAAGTTTTGCCCTGTGATAGTCCTGCTGGCTGACTTATTGTTGTTGTACCTGTAATTACTTCTATTGTAGATGCTGGAATGTTTGGCTGCTTTTCCTTTAATGCATTTTCAAGTTCTTTTTTAGTCTCATTTATTTGCTGATTAAGTTTCAAAAGCAAATCCATTAATTCTTCTTCATAGTTTTGCTTTATTACCTCAGTAGTCTGTGGATGCCTTGAATATGGTAACTTCAGTTGTTTCCTTAAGTCTGCAATATCATCATCTTTATTTTTAATCAAGGCTTCTATAGACTTAACATCTTTGGGATTATGACCGAATCCAATAATGATTTCTTCCAAAGTCTTTATTCTGTTGTCCTTAGCCTAGGAAGAGGATTTTTCGAGATGAAATTGAGCATTATTATTGTCCAAAGAATTTTGTAATCTTTGGGCCATCATTGACTTATCAGTCAAAGTTGAGTATATCATCTCTCCAGTTTTCTTGTGCAGCTCAATCTGATCCAAAGGATGAATATCCTTTTCCAATACCCCAAAATTGGTTCTGACATAGTCTGCAAGTGTTCGAGGCTGCTGTACTTTGGGCTTGAAATGACTCATCACCAATTTACCTTGTTGGATGTCATAGGCTAACATCAATCTCTGTTGATTTTTGGGAGCCATATTTAAGTATTGATTATAGACTTGAAGTCTTAATGGATCATTTCTAGACTTTCTATTTATAAATGTCTTCTTAATATCCTAGGCATCCTTCACTGGTGGTTCGAAGGAAGATATTTCTGCGCTTTGTTGTCTTTGTGGCTCTTTTTTCTGTGAGTCGGTGGATTTCCCACCGATTGTGAATGTTTGCTGACTATCTAACTCTTCTCTCCTCTGACTATTAGTGGTTTCTTGAACAAATTCTACTTCTGAGAGTGGATTTAATCTTTGTCTTTTGGTACCAGGTTGTTCTGAAGATCCACTAATAGGGGTAGATGTTTCTGCATCTCTCTTTTTACCTTTTTCTTCATTTAGAGGAGTTTTCAAAATTGAAATTTCTGCCACATTGATCTGATTAGGAGAAGTCTGTATTTGGGCTATTCCTTGGAAGTTTCAGGCTGCTCAGACATTGTGAATTTCTCTATGACTTGTGTATCAGTCTCTTTTTCCTTCCCTTTGGATGTTACTGTGGCTAGTGCACTGATTTCCTGCAAATTTTGCTGAGAGGTTCCAACAGAGGAAGGACCAATTCCTGGTCTTTGTACCTGCCCAAAAGAATCCAGGTCAAGTATTTTCTCAAGATCCTTCACAAAATTTTCAACACTGACCTGTTCACTATCTTTTTCTACTAAGGTTCCTTCCATCCATTCATCCATATTTGCAAATTTTTCAATCTCTGGAATTCTATGGTGAAGGTATGGTGACAATTTGTTTTTCATTCTCCTATCACATATAAAGCTGTTTGGGTCATAAGGTACCCGCCAGAATTTTTTTTGCAATTTAAGATAGTCTTCTAGAATTCTTTCAGCTTCTTTTCCTGCATCCATAGAATTACAGACAAAAGGACCTAATTGACTCTTAATTCTGAGCTGAGCCTTTTTCTTTGCATTGCAAAAATGGACTATGTCTGAATTTATCATTTGTCTGAAATATTCTAGGGTAAAAAGCCTCATTGGAACATATTTTGGTAGCTTGAAAGAACACAGCTCACACCCATATATTCTAATTTATGTATGTTTCATGTATAGGTACCAATCACCTATTCTGTATTGCTTTGAGAGTTGGAGAATTTTCTTCATATAATTATTGACCCTAGGAGGGGAAACTCTTGTTAATAAGGTAGTTGCAGGGTGTACAAATAGATCAATGAACTCATTGTAAGAATAAGGAGACTCGGAGGAATTATGGAATATTGGAGACCAAAAAATTACAGAGCTTGAATTTCCTTTGGCATCAAGTTGCATGACATGGAAGGGGAAACTCTCTGATTGATAATAGAGCATGAGATGGTATATAAAAGTGGAATATTTGAAAAAATTTTCATTTTCCAATCTCATGAAGTGGTCATGAATTTTATCAGCAATAAAGGAAGCAAAATCATATTTGACAGCAGGGGGTTGTCCAGGAGTAAAAATTGACAACAACACTAGGGTTAAGTTATCAACGTATTAACTAGTGTTGAAACCCATTACAAAAGATATCATATTCAATATGAGTATGCCCATATCTGTGAAAAAGGTATATCCATAAGGAGGTGGGCCTTTGGGTTGATGTTCTGGTAGCATGAAAGTCTGACAGAGGTGATTCAGCTCTTCTTGGGATAAATTTGTGGATTTTTCAAGTAAATCTCCCATGGAAATGGGAGTCAGGGCTTGACCGAGATGGAACTGTAACATTTCATTTATGGATTGAGCAGTTATTGGGAAAAGAATAGTTTGACTTGGGGACATGACTGCTCGTTGATTGGGATCGTAATTGGCAGGGCAGTGATAAATTATTTTGGGGAAAACATGGACTGAAGGTAAAAAATACATTGGAAGATTGGATTCCCACAGTCCCAAAATATCAGAGCCGTTCAGGAAATTATCTCTGCATTGGCAAAAGGTTCTGAGAGGATTTTCACTAAGAATGAGGTCTTTTATCTGGAAATCCCTATCTACTAGAGGCAGATAGTCTAAATCTTTATGGGGGGCATTCAGAGGCGCAACATTCAAAGCCACAGGGGTTTCCATTTCTGGTTCTTGTGGATTCAGAATGGAATTTGGGTTTTTGATGGAAAAATGGGCACAATTACAGGTCTGGGAACTTAGGAGTGAAATAAAGACCGAATTGTACTGTGTTTTATCCTTTTCCTACGGAATTAAATAAAAAGCCAAGACTTGCAGGGTTCGACGGGAACTGGGTAAATACCTGTTTCCAGGAAGTGTATAGTGATGAAAACAGGTGTAGGCAACTGCTGATGGGTTCTGGATTGCTTGTCTGCAATTTTCTAAGCAAGGAAGTGGTTGAAAATATTCGACAGATGGCTTTGCATTTTTCTGCATGGGAACACTGGTCATTGCACGGGATAATGAAAATGATGCACGTTTATTTGTTTTATTTGCAAAGTCGAAAGTTGGCGGGGTTTTGTTTTTAGGGCGGATGACGTATGCAGGAACGACTTCTTTTTTGAATGCGAACGGTGGTAAGAGGTATACATCACACCGCTTTTAGGGACATGCTATTTTCAAGTGAAAGCCAGCGATTCCATACCCTTCGCGACGCGTGGCGAGACACTCTTTGGAAAACCGCTTAGCGATCGTGTGTTATTGTTCGGACGTGGGGGCGACTTGATATAGACGACAGCCATTGGATGTGAAGGGGATGATCGGATGGCTGTCGAGGAGGTGAGATGATAGGGAAATAGCAAGGGTGGGGCCAATACAATTAAACATGATTTAATCATATCGGGGGAAATTCGATTGGTGGGGTAAGTTATTAATTAACCATGAGGGTTAATTAATCATTTTTTAATGCGGCGGGGAATCAAGGTTCTTAATTAGTAAAAATTAACGCAATATTGAGGTTATTTTTCAACCAAAGGGGGCGGGATATGTGATAAATGGGAGTTGTATATAGTTAAATTTATACGGGAACAGGTTGAATTATATAGTGAATTAAATAATAAAGTTAAAAATTAATATGAAAATGAATGAAAAAGCGCTAAGTAAAAAAACATTCGAAGTATGTATTTAACTTATGCTTCAATGAAAGGGTTTTTAAGACATATTGTGCAATTTCCCCAAGTAAAATAGGATTTTACTTAGGAAAAAAAAATTTAGAAGTGAATGAATGACTTATGAATGGTTATAAGTACTTAGTCTTTTCAATTATTGGGCCGAGGGTCCGGTCCCTCCCTTGGCCTTATTGATAACTTATGTTTTTAATAATTTTCCCTTGGATTCACCAATTCCTTTGGTTTATAATATTAAACCCTTGGGTTTATTAGTTCTTTTGGTTTATAATATGAATAATCGTTCAATCTCATTCATGATCAAATGTCACATTCTGACAAATATTGCCTTACTATGAAAATGACCCTTGGCCAGCCATGGTCATAGTTGCTCCAACATCGGATTGTGACAACATTTGTCTCAATGTTTAAATCAATTACCTTGGGCTCAAAAATTCCTTTGGTTTATAATATTAAACCCTTGGATTTATTGGTTCTTTTGGTTTATAATATGAATAATCGATCAATGTCATAAATGATAAAATGTCACATTATGACAAATCTTGTCTCAATATGAAAATCACCCATGGCCAACCATGGTCATAGTTGGTCCAACGTCGCATTGTGACAACAATTTTCTCAATGTTTAAATCAATTCCCTTGGGTTCAGCAATTCCTTTGGTTTACAATATTAAACCCTTGGGTTTATTAGTTCTCTTGATTTATAATATGAATAATCGATCAATGTCATCCATGATCAAATGTCACATTCTAACAAATATTGTCTCAATATGAAAATCACCCATGGTCCACCATGGTCATAGTTGGTCCAACCTCGCATTGCCACAACAATTGTCTCAATGTTTAAATCAATTCCCTTGGGTTCACCAATTCCTTTGGTTTATAATTTTTTAAGTAATGAATTTCCCTTGGGTTCACCAATTCCCTTGGTTTATAATTTTTTGGGTAATGAATTTCCCTTGGGTTCACCAATTCCTTTGGTTTATAATATTAAACCCTTGGGTTTATTAGTTTTTTTGGTTTATAATATGAATAATCGATCAATGTCATCCATGATCAAATGTTAAATTTTGAAACATTGTCTCAATATGAGAATCACACATGGCCAACCATGGTCATAGTTGGTCCAATGTCGCATTGTGACAACAATTGTCTCAATGTTTAAATCAATTCACTTGAGTTCACCAATTCCTTTGGTTGCTAATTTTTTTGGTAATGATTTTCCCTAGGGTTCACCAATTCCTTTGGTTTATAATATTAAACCCTTGGGTTTATTAGTTTTTTTGGTTTATAATATGATTAATCGATCAATGTCACCCATGATAAAATGTCACATTCTGAGAAATATTGTCTCAAGATGAAAATCACCCTTGGCCAACCATGGCCATAGTTGGTCCAACATCGCATTGTGACAACAATTGTCTCAATGTTTAAATCAATTCGCTTGGGTTCACCAATTTCTTTGGTTTATAAATTTTTGGGTAATGATTTTCCCATGGGTTCACCAATTCCTTTGGTTTATAATATTAAACCCTTAGGTTTATTAGTTTTTTGGTAATGATTTTCCATGGGGTTCACCAATTCCTTTGGTTTATAATATTAAACCCTTGGGTTTATTAGTTTTTTTGGTTTATAATATGAATAATCTATCAATGTCATCCATGATCAAATGTTAGTTGGTCCAACATCGCATTGTGACAACAATTGTCTCGATGTTTAAATAAATTCCCTTGGGTTCACCAATTCCTTTGGTTTATAATTTTTTGGGTAATGATTTTCCCTTCGGTTCACCGATTCCTTTGGTTTATAATATTAAACCCCTGGGTTTATTAGTTTTTTGGTAATGATTTTGCCTGGGTTTCACCAATTCCTTTGGTTTATAATATTAAACCCTTGGGTTTATTGGTTTTTTTGATTTATAATATGAATAATCGATCAATGTCATCCACGGCCAAATGTCACATTCTGACAAATATTGTCTCAAGATGAAAATCACCCATGGCCAACCATGGTCATAGTTGGTCCAACATCGCATTGTGACAACAATTGTCTCGATGTTTAAATCAATTCCCTTGGGTTCACCAATTCCTTTGGTTTATAATATTAAACCCTTGGGTTTATTAGTTCTTTTGGTTTATAATATGAATAATCGATCAATTTCATCCATCGTCAAATGTCACATTCTGAAAAATATTGTCTCTATATGAAAATCACCCATGGCCAACCATGGTCATAGTTGGTCCAACGTCGCATTGTGACAACAATTTTCTCAATGTTTAAATCAATTCCCTTGGGTTCACTAATTCCTTTGGTTTATAATATTAAACCCTTGGGTTTATTTGTTCTTTAGCTTTATAATATGAATAATTGATCAATGTCATCCATGATCAAATGTCACATTCTGACAAATATTGTCTCAATATGAAAATCACTCATGGCCCACCATGGTCATAGTTGGCCCAACATCGCATTGTGACAACAATTGTCTCAATGTTTAAATCAATTCCCTTGGGTTCACCAATTCCTTTGGTTTATAATTTTTTGGGTAATGATTTTCGCTTGGGTTCACCAATTCCTTTGGTTTATAATATTAAACCCTTGGGTTTATTAGTTTTTTTGGTTTATAATATGAATAATCAATCAATGTCATCCATGATCAAATGTCAAATTCTGAAACATTGTCTCAATATGAAAATCACACATGGCCAACCATGGTCATAGTTGGTCCAACGTCGCATTGTGACAACAATTGTCTCAATGTTTAAATCAATTCCCTTGGGTTCACCAATTCCTTTGGTTTATAATTTATTGGGTAATGATTTTCCCTGGGGTTGACGAATTCCTTTGGTTTATAATATTAAACCCTTGCGTCTATTAGTTGTTTTGGTTTATAATATGAATAATCGATCATTGTCATCCATGAACAATGTCACATTCTGAAAAATATTGTCTCTATATGAAAATCACCCATGGCCAACCATGGTCATAATTGGTCCAACATCGCATTGTGACAACAATTGTCTCAATGTTTAAATCAATTCCCTTGGGTTCACCAATTCCTTTGGTTTATAAATTTTTGGGTAATGATTTTCCCTTGGGTTCACCAATTCCTTTGGTTTATAATATTAAACCCTTGGGTTTATTAGTTTTTTGGTAATGATTTTCCTTAGGGTTCACCAATTCCTTTGGTTTATAATATTAAACCCTTGGGTTTATTAGTTTTTTTGGTTTATAATATGAATAATCAATCAATGTCATCCGTGATCAAATGTCACATTCTGACAAATATTGTCTCAATATGAAAATCACCCATGGCCAACCATGGTTATAGTTGGTCCAACATCGCATTATGACAACAATTGTCTCAATGTTTAAATCAATTCCCTTGGGTTCACCAATTCCTTTGGTTTATAATTTTTTGGGTAATGATTTTCCCTTTGGTTCACCAATTCCTTTGGTTTATAATATTAAGCCCCTGGGTTTATTAGTTTTTTGGTAATGATTTTTCCTGGGGTTCACCAATTCCTTTGGTTTATAATATTAAACCCTTGGGTTTATAGGTTTTTTTGGTTTATAATATGAAAAATCGATCAATGTCATCCATGATCAAATGTCACATTCTGACAAATATTGTCTCAATATGAAAATCACCCATGGCCAACCATGGTCATAGTTGGTCCAACATCGCATTGTGACAACAATTGTCTCGATGCTTAAATCAATTCCCTTGGGTTCACCAATTCCTTTTGGTTTATAATATTAAACCCTTGGGTTTATTAGTTCTTTTGTTTATAATATGAATAATCAATCTATTTCATCCATGGTCAAATGTCACATTCTAAAAAATATTGTCTCTATATGAAAATCACCCATGGCCAACCATGGTCATTGTTGGTCCAACGTCGCATTGTGACAATAATTGTCTCAATCTTTAAATCAATTCCCTTGGGTTCACTAATTCATTTGGTTTATAATATTAAACCCTTGGGTTTATTAGTTCTTTAGCTTTATAATATGAATAATCGAACAATGTCATCCATGATCAAATGTCACATTCTGACAAATATTTTCTCAATATGAAAATCACCCATGGACGACCATGGTCATAGTTGGCCTAGCATAGCATTGTGACAACAATTGTCTCAATGTTTAAACCAATTCCCTTGGGTTCACCAATTCCTTTGGTTTATAATATTAAACCCTTGTGTTTAATAGTTTCTTTGGTTTATAATATGAATAATCAATCAATGTCATCCATGATCAAATGTCAAACTCTGAAACATTGTCTCAATATGAAAATCACACATGGCCAAGCATGGTCATAGTTGGTCCAACGTCGCATTGTGACAACAATTGTCGCAATGTTTAAATAAATTCCCTTGGGTTCACCAATTCGTTTGGTTGCTAATTTTTTGGGTAATGATTTTCCCTCGGGTTGAGAAATTCCTTTGGTTTATAATATGAATAATTGATAAATGTCGTCCATGATCAAATGTCACATTCTGACAAATATTGTCTCAATATGAAAATCACCCATGGCCAACCATGGTCATAGTTGGTCCAACATCGCATTGTGACAACAATTGTCTCAATGTTTAAGTCAATTCCTTTGGGTTCACCAATTCCTTTGGTTTTTAAATTTTTGGGTAATGATTTTCCCTTGGGTTCACCAATTCGTTTGGTTAATAATATTAAACCCTTGGGTTTATTAGTTTTTTGTTAAGGATTTTCCTTGGGGTTCACAAATTCATTTGGTTTATAATATTAAACCCTTGGGTTTATTAGTATTTTTGGTTTATAATATGAATAATCGATCGATGTCATCCGTGATCAAATGTCACTTTCTGACAAATATTGTCTCAATATGAAAATCACCCATGGCCAACCATGGTGATAGTTGGTCCAACATCGCTTTGTGACAACAATCGTCTCAATGTTTAAATCAATTCCCTTGGGTTCACCAATTCCTTTGGTTTATAATTTTTTAGCTAATGATTTTCCCTTCGGTTCACCAATTCTTTTGGTTTATAATATTAAGCCCCTGGGTTTATTAGTTTTTTGGTAATGATTTTTCCTGGGGTTCACCAATTCCTTTGGTTTATAATATTAAACCCTTGAGTTTATAGGTTTTTTTGGTTTATAATATGAACAATCGATCAATGTCATCCATGATCAAATGTCACATTCTGACAAATATTGTCTCAATATGAAAATCACCCATGGCCAACCATGGTCATAGTTGGTCCAACATCGCATTGTGACAACAATTGTCTCGATGCTTAAATCAATTCCCTTGGGTTCACCAGTTCCTTTGGTTTATAATATTAAACCCTTGGGTTTATTAGTTCTTTTGGTTTATAATATGAATAATCAATCTATTTCATCCATGGTCAAATGTCACATTCTGAAAAATATTGTCTCTATATGAAAATCACCCATGGGAAACCATGGTCATAGTTGGTCCAACGTCGCATTGTGACAACAATTGTCTGAATGTTTAAATCAATTCCCTTGGGTTCACTAATTCCTTTGGTTTATAATATTAAACCCTTGGGTTTATTAGTTCTTTAGCTTTATAATATGAATAATTGATCAATGTCATCCATGATCAAATGTCACATTCTGACAAATATTGTCTCAATATGAAAATCACCCATGGACCACCATGGTCATAGTTGGCCCAACATCACATTGTGACAAAAATTGTCTCAATGTTTAAACCAATTCCCTTGGGTTCACCAATTCCTTTGGTTTATAATTTTTTCGTTAATGACTTTCGCTTGGGTTCACCAATTCCTTTGGTTTGTAATATTAAACCCTTGGGCTTAATGGTTTTTTTGGTTTATAATATGAATAATTGATCAATGTCACCCATGATCAAATTTCAAACTCTGAAACATTCTCTCAATATGAAAATCACACATGGCCAACCATGGTCATAGTTGGTCCAACGTAGCATTGTGATAGCAATTGTCTCAATGTTTAAATCAATTGGGTAATGATTTTCCCTTGGGTTCAACAATTCCTTTGGTGTATAATATTAAACGCTTGGGTTTAAGTTTTTTGGTAATGATTTTCCCTGGGGTTCACTATTTCTTTTGGTTTATAATATTAAACCCTTGGGTTTATTCGTTTTTTTGGTTTATAATATGAATAATCTATCAATGTCATCCATGATCAAATGTCACATTCTGACAAATATTGTATCAATATGAAAACCACCCATGGCCAACCATGGTCATAGTTGGTCCAACATCGCATTGTGACAACAATTGTCTCAATGTTTAAATCAATTCCCTTGGGTTCACCAATTCCTTTGGTTTATAATTTTTTGGGTAATGATTTTCCCTTGGGTTCACAAATTACTTAGGTTTTTAATATTAATCCCTTGGGTTTATTAGTTTTTTGGTAATGATTTTCCCTGGGGTTCACTTCCTTTGGTTTATAATATTAAACCCTTGGGTTTATTATTATTTTTGGTTTATAATATGAATAATCGATCAATGTCATCCATGATCAAATGTCGCATTCTAACAAATATTATTTCAATATATAAATTACCCATGGCCAACCATGGTCATAGTTGGTCCAACATCGCATTGTGACAACAATTTTCTCAATGTTTAAATCAATTCCCTTGGGTTCACCAATTCCTTTCGTTTATAATTTTTTGGGTAATTATTTTCCCTTCGGTTCACCAATTACTTTGGTTCATAATATTAAACCCTTGGGTTTATTAGTTTTTTTTGTTTATAATATGAATAATCAATCAATGTCATCCATGATCGAATGTCACATTCTGACAAATATTGTCTCAATATGAAAATCACCCATGGCCAACCATGGTCACAGTTGGTCCAACATCGTATTGTGACAACAATTGTATCAATGTTTAAATCAATTCCCTTGGGTTCACCAATTCCTTTGGTTTATAATTTTTTGGGTAATTATTTTCCCTTGGATTCACCAATTCCTTTGGCTTATAATATTAAACCCCTGGGTTTATTAGTTTTTTGGTAATGATTTTCCCTCGGGTTCACCAATTCCTTTGGTTTATAATAGTAAACCCTTGGGTTTATTAGTTTTTTTGGTTTATAATATGAATAATCAATCAGTCTCATCCATGATAAAATGTCACATTCTGACAAATATTTTCTCAATATGAAAATCACCCATGGCCAACCATGGTCATAGTTGGTCCAACATCGCATTGTGGAAACAATTGTCTCGATGTTTAAATCAATTCCCCGGCGTTCACTAATTCCTTTGGTTCATAATATTAAACCCTTGGGTTTATTAGTTCTTTAGCTTTATAATATGAATAATTGATCAATGTCATCCATGATGAAATGTCACATTCTGACAAGTATTGTCTCACTATGAAAATCACCCATGGCCCACCATGGTCGTAGTTGGCCCAACATCACATTGTGACAACAATTGTCTCAATGTTTAAATCAATTCTCTTGGGTTCACCACTTCCTTTCATTTATAATTTTTTGGGTAATGATTTTCCCTTGGGTTCACCAATTCCATTGGTTTGTGATATTAAAACCCTGGGTTTATTAGTGTTTTGGTTTATAATATGAATAATAGATCAATGTCATTCATGATCAAATGTCAAATTCTAAAACATTGTCTCAATATGAAAATCACACATGACCAACCATGGTCATAGTTGGTCCAACGTCGGATTGTGACAATAATTGTCTCAATGTTTAAATCAATTGCCTTTGCTTCACCAATTCCTTTGGTTTCTAATTTTTTGGGTAATGATTTTCCCTGCAGTTGACGAATTCCTTTGGTTTATAATATTAAACCCTTGGGTTTATTATATTTTTTGGTTTATAATATGAACAATCGAACAATGTCATCCATGATCAAATGTCACATTTTGACAAATATTGTCTCAATATGAAAATCACCCAGGGCCAACCATGGTCATAGTTGGTCCAACATCGCATTGTGACAACAATTGTCTCAATGTTTAAGTCAATTCTGTTGCGTTCACCAATTCCTTTGGTTTATAATTGTTTGGGTAATCATTTAACATTGGGTTTACCAATTCCTTTGATGTATAATATTAAACCCTTAGGTTTATTAGTTTTTTGGTAATGATTTTCCTTGGCGTTCACCAATTCCTTTGGTTTATAATATGAATAATCGATCAATGTCATCCATGATCAAATGTCACATTCTGACAAATATTGTCTCAATATGAAAATCACCCATGGCCAACCATGGTCATAGTTTGTCCAACATCGCATTGTGACAACAATTGTCTCAATGTTTAAATCAATTCCCTTAGGTTCACCAATTCCTTTGGTTTATAATTTTTTGGGTAATGATTTTCCCTTGGGTTCACCAATTCCTTTGGTTAATAATATTAAACCCTTGGGTTTATTAGTTTTTTGGTAATGATTTTCCCTAGGGTTCACCAATTTATTGGTTTATAATATTAAACCCTTGGGTTTATTAGTTTTTTTGGTTTATAATATGAATAATCGATCAATGTCATCCATGATCAAATGTCACATTTTGACAAATATTGTCTCGATATGAAAATCACCCATGGCCAACCATGGTCATAGTTGGTCCAACATCGCATTGTGACAACAATTGTCTCAATGTTTAAATCAATTCCCTTGGGTTCACCAATTCCTTTGGTTAATAATTTTTTGGGTAATTATTTTCCCTTTGTTTCACCAATTCCTTTGGTTTATAATAATAAACCCCAGGGTTTATTAGTTTTTTGGTAATGATTTTTCCTGGGTTTCACCAATTCCTTCGGCTTATAATATGAATTATCGATAAATGTCATCCATGATCAAATGTCACATTATGACAAATATCGTCTCAATATGAAAATCATCCATGGCCAACCATGGTCATAGTTGGTCCAACATCGTATTGTGACAACAATTGTAACAATGTTTAAATCAATTCCCTTGGGTTCACCAATTCCTTTGGTTTATAATTTTTTGGGTAAACATTTTCCCTTGGGCTCACCATTTCCTTTGGTTTATAATATTAAACCCCTGGGTTTATTAATTTCTTGGTAATGATTTTCCCTGGGGTTCACCAATTCCTTTGGTTTATAATATTAAACCCTTGGGTTTATTAGTTTTTTTGGTTTATAATATGAATAATCGATAAATTTTATCCATGATCAAATGTCACATTCAGACAAATATTGTCTCAATATGAAAATCAACCATGGCCAACCACGGTCATAGTTGGTCCAACATCGCATTGTGACAACAATTGTCTCAATGTTTAATTCAATTCCCTTGGGTTCACCAATTCCTTTGGTTTATAATTTTTTGGGTAATTATTTTCCCTTTGTTTCACCAATTCCTTTTATTTATAATATTAAACCCCAAGGTTTATTAGTTTTTTGGTAATGATTTTTCCTGGGTTTCACCAATTCCTTTGGTTTATAATATTAAACCCTTGGGTTTATTAGTTTTTCTGGTTTATAATATTAATAATCGATAAATGTCATCCATGATCAAATGTCACATTCTGACAAATATTTTCTCAATATTAAAATCACCCATGGCCAACCATGGTCATAGTTGGTCCAACATCGTATTGTGACAATAATTGTATCAATGTTTAAATCAATTCCCTTGGGTTCACCAATTCCTTTGGTTTATTATTTTTTGGGTAATGATTTTCCCTTGGCTTCACCAATTCCTTTGGTTTATAATATTAAACCCCCGGGTTTATTAGTTTTTTGGTAATGATTTTACGTGGGTTTCACCAATTCCTTTGGTTTATAATATTAGACCCTTGGGTTTATTAGTTTTTTTGGTTTATAATATGAATAATCGATCAATGTCATCCATGATCAAATGTCACATTCTGACAAATATTGTCTCAATATGAAAATCACCCATGGCCAGCCATGGTCATAGTTGGTCCAACATCGCATTGTGACAAAAATTGTCTCGATGTTTAGATCAATTCCCTTGGGTTCACCAATTCCTTTGGTTTATAATATTAAACCCTTCGGTTTTTTAGTTCTTTTGGTTTATAATATGAATAATCGATCAATTTAATCCATGGTCAAATGTCAGATTCTAAAAAATATTGTATCTATATGAAAATCACCCATGGCCAACCATGGTCATTGTTGGTCCAACGTCGCATTATGACAACAATTGTCTCAATGTTTAAATCAATTCCCTTGTGTTCACTAATTCGTTTGGTTTATAATATTAAACCCTTGGTTTTATTAGTTCTTTAGCTTTATAATATGAATAATTGATGAATGTTATCCATGATGAAATGTCACATTCTGAAAAATATTGTCTCAATATGAAAATCACCCATGGCCCACCATGGTCATAGTTGGCCCAACATCGCATTGTGACAACAATTGTCTCAATGTTTAAATCAATTTCCTTGGGTTCACCACTTCCTTTGGTCTATAATTTTTTGGGTAATGATTTTCCCTTGTGTTCACCAATTCCATTGGTTTATAATACTAAACCCTTGGGTTTATTAGTTTTTTGGTTTATAATATGAATAATCGATCAATGTCATCCACGATCAAATGTCAAATTCTGAAACATTGTCGCAATATGAAAATCACACATGCCCAACCATGGTAATAGTTGGTCCAACGTCGCATTGTGACAATAATTGTCTCAATGTTTAAATCAATTCCCTTGGGTTCACCAATTCCTTTGGTTTATAATTTGTTGGGTAATGATTTTCCCTGTGGTTGACGAATTCCTTTGGTTTATAATATGAATAATCGATCAATGTCATCCATGATCAAATGTCACATTCTGACAAATATTGTCTCAATATGAGAATCACCCAGGGCCAACCATGGTCATAGTTGGTCCAACATCGCATTGTGACAACAATTGTGTCAATGTTTAAGTCAATTTTGTTGGGTTCACCAATTCCTTTGCTTTATAATTTTTTGGGTAATGATTTTCCCTTGGGTTTATTAGTTTTTTGGTAATGATTTTCCTTGGGGTTCACCAATTCCTTTGGTTTATAATATTAAACCCTTTGCTTTATTTGCTTTTTTGGTTTATAATATGAATAATAGATCAATGTCATCCATGATCAAATGTCACATTCTGACAAATATTGTCTCAATATGAAAATCAACCATGGCCAACCATGGTCATAGTTGGTCCAACATCGCATTGTGACAACAATTGTCTCAATGTTTAAATCAATTACCTTGGTTTCACCAATTCCTTTGGTTTATTATTTTTTGGGTAATCATTTTCCCTTCTGTCCACCAATTCCTTTGGTTTATAATATTAAACCCTTGGGTTTATTAGTTTTTTGGTAATGATTTTCCCTGGGGTTCACCAATTCCTTTGGTTTATAATATTAAACCCTTCGGTTTATTAGTTTTTTTGGTTTATAATATGAATAATCGATCAATTTCATCCATGATCAAATGTCACATTCGACAATTGTTATTCTCAATATGAAAATCACCCATGGCCAACCATGGTCATAGTTGGTCCAACATCGCATTATGACAACAATTGTCTCAATGTTTAAATCAATTCCCTTGGGTTCACCAATTCCTTTGGTTTATAATTTTTTGGGTAATTACTTTCCCTTTGTTTCACCAATTCCTTTGGTTTATAATATTAAACCCCAGGGTTTATTAGTTTTTTGGTAATGATTTTTCCTGGGTTCCACAAATTCCTTTGGTTTATAATATTAAACCCTTGTGTTTATTAGATTTTTTGGTTTATAATATGAATAATCGATAAATGTCATCCATGATCAAATGTCACATTCTGACAAATATTGTCTTAAGATGAAAATCACCCATGGCCAACCATGGTCATATTTGGTCCAACATCGCATTGTGACAACAATTGTCTCAATGTTTAAATCAATTCCCTTGGGTTCACCAATTCCTTTGGTTTATAATATCAAACCCTTGGGTTTATTAGTTATTTTCGTTTATAATATGAATAATCGATCAATTTCATCCATGGTAAAATGTCACATTCTAAAAAATATTGTCTCTATTGAAAATCACCCATGGCCAACCATGGTCATAGTTGGTCCAACGTCGCATTATGACAACAATTGTCTCAATGCTTAAATCAATTCCCTTGCGTTCACTAATTACTTTGGTTTATAATATTAAACCCTTGGGTTTATTAGGTCTTTAGCTTTATAATATGAATAATTGATCAATGGCATGCATGATCAAATGTCACATTCTGACAAATATTGTCTCAATATGAAAATCACCCATGGCCCACCATGGTCATAGTTGGCCCAACATCTCATTGTGACAACAATTGTCTCAATGTTTAAATCAATTCCCCTGGGTTCACCAATTTCTTTGGTTTATAATTTTTTGGGTAATGATTTTCGCTTGGGTTCACCAATTCCTTTGGTTTATAATATTAAACCCTTGGGTTTAATAGTTTTTTTGGTTTATAATATGAATAATCGATCAATTTCATCCATGATCAAATGTCAAATTCTGAAACATTGTCTCAATATGAAAATCACACATGGAAAACCATGTTCATAGTTGGTCCAATGTCGCATTGTGACAACAATTGTCTCAATGTTTAAATCAATTCCTTTGGTTTATAATTTGTTGGGTAATGATTTTCCCTGGGGTTGACAAATTTCTTTGGTTTATAATATTAAACCCTTGGGTTTATTAGTTTTCTTGGTTTATAATATGAATAATTGATCAATAGAATCCATGATCAAATGTCAAATTCTGAAACATTGTCTCAATATGAAAATCACAGATGGCCAACCATTGTCATAGTTGTTCCAATGTTGCATTGTGACAACAATTGTCTCAATGTTTTAATCAATTCCCTTAGGTTCACCAATTCCATCGGTTTATAATTTCTTGGGCAATGATTTTCCCGTTCACCAATTCCTTTGGTTTATAATATGAATAATCGATCAATGTCATCCATGATCAAATGACACATTCTGACAAACATTGTCTCGATATTAAAATCACCCATGGCCAACCATGGTCATAGTTGGTCCAACGTCGCATTGTGACAACAATTGCTTCAATGTTTAAATAAATTCCCTTGGATTCACCAGTTCCTTTTGTTTTATAGTTTGTTGGGTAATGGTTGTCCCTTGGGTTCACCAATTCCTTTGGTTTATAATATTAAACCCTTGGTTTTATTAGTTATTTTGGTTTATAATATGAATAATCGATCAATGTCATCCATGATAAAATGTGACATTCTGAAAAATCTTGTCTTAATATGAAAATCACCCATGGCCAACCATGGTCATAGTTGGTCCAACATCGCATTGTTACAACAATTGTCTCAATGTTTAAATCAATTCCCTTGGGTTCAACAATTCCTTTGGTTTATAATGTTAAACCCTTGGTTTTATTAGTTCTTTTGATTTATAATATGAATAATCGATCAATGTCATCCATGTTCAAATGTCAAATTCTGACAAACCTTGTCTCAATATGAAAATCACCCATGGCCAGCCATGGTCATAGTTGGTCCAACATCGCATTGTGACAACAATTGTCTTAATGTTTAAATCAATTCCCTTGGGTTCACCAATTCCTTTGGTTTATAATATTAAACCCTTGGATTTATTAGTTCTTTTGGTTTATAATATAAATAATCGATCAATTTCATCCATGATCAAATGTCACATTCTGAAAAATATTGTCTCTATATGAAAATCACCCATGGGCAACCATGGTCATAGTTGGTCCAACGTCGCACTGTGACAACAATTGTCTCAATGTTTAAATCAATTCCCTTGGGTTCACCAATTCCTTTTGGTTTATAATTTTTTGGGTAATGGTTGTCCCTTGGGTTCACCAATTCCTTTGGTTTATAATATTAAACCCTTGGGTTTATTAGTTCTTTTGATTTATAATATGAATAATCGATCAATGTCATGCATGATCAAATGTGACATTCTGACAAATATTGTCTCAATATGAAAATAACCCATGGCCAACCTTGGTCATAGTTGGTCCAACGTCGCATTGTGACAAAAATTGTCTCAATGTTTAAATCAATTCCCTTGGGTTCACCAATTCCTTTGGTTTACAATTTGTTGGGTAATGGTTTTCCCTTGGGTTCACCAATTCCTTTGGTTTATAGTATTAAACTCTTGGGTTTTATTAATCTCTATTATTTTTAATATTTCCCTTGGCCTTATTGATCCCTTAGGTTTTTAATATTTATTCCTTGGGTTCACTGATTCCTTTGGTTTATAATGTTAAAGCCTTGGGTTTATTTTTTCTTTTGGTTTATAATGTTAATGACACATTCGGTTTATTACTCTCTTGAGTTTAAAAAACTAATTCTCAGGGTTTTTTAATTTCTTGAATTTTTCAGTTTAAAATATTAATTCTTAGGGTTTATTAATCTCTATTGTTTATAATATTCATCTGTTAGGTTTATAATATTTATCCCTTGGGTTCGTTGATTCCTTTGCTTTATAATATTAAACCCTTGGGTCTATTAGTTCTTTTGGTTTATAATTTTAATAATCCTGTTGGTTTATTAATATCTTATGTTTAAAATACGGATTGTTATGGATTATTAATCTATTAGGTCTTTTAGTTCAAAATATCAATTCTTACGGTTTATTAATCTCTTGTGCTTTTAATATTGATCCCTTATGTTTATGATATTTATCCCTTGGGTTCACCAATTCATTTGGTTTATGATGACATTTGGTTTCTATTATTAATTATCCCTTGGGTTTATTAATATCTTCACTTTAAAATATTAATTGTTAGGGTTTATTAATCTCTCAGGTTTTTTGTTTTTAAATATTGTTTCATATGCTTTATTACTCTCTTGAGTTTAATATATTATTTCTTAAAGTTTATTACTTTCTTATGTTTTTGGGTTTAATATTATTAATATATTAATATATATTATTAATAAATATTCTAATATTTATTAATAATATTATAATATTATAATATTATTCATATATATTATTAGTAATATAACCAACTATGATATAATATATATTATTAATATATTATTAGTTCTTTTGGTTTATTAATAATATAACCATCTATGATATTAATATATTTATAAATATTAAAATTTTATTTATTATTAAAGTTGTCGGGGTTTTATTTTTTGGGCGGATGACGTATGAAGGAAAGGCTGTTTTTTTGAATGAGAAGGGTGGTAAGTGGTATACATCACACCACTTTTGGGGACGGGCTATTTTCAAGTGAAAGCCAACGATTCCATACCCTTCGTGATGCGTGGCGAGACACTGTTTGGAAAATTGCTTAGCGATCGGGCGTTATTGTTCAGACATGGGGGCGATGCGAAATCAACGACAACCATTAGATGTGAAGGGGTTGATCAGACGACTGTCGGGGAGGTGAGATGATAGGGAAATAGCAAGGGTGGGCCCAATACAATTAAACATGATTT
Source organism: Pinus albicaulis (assembly GCA_034641835.2). Taxonomy (NCBI): domain Eukaryota; kingdom Viridiplantae; phylum Streptophyta; class Pinopsida; order Pinales; family Pinaceae; genus Pinus; species Pinus albicaulis. The sequence goes on along the minus strand of CM076580.1, from coordinate 493,351,809 downwards.
AATCATATCAGGGGAAATTCGATTGGTGGGGCAAGTTATTAATTAACCATGAGGGTTAATTAATCCTTTTTTAATGTGGTGGGGAATCAGGGTTCTTAATTACTTGTGGTTTTAACTAATTAATCACAATTCACACAATATTAAGGTTATTTTTCAACCAAAGAGGCGGGATATGTAATAATTGGGAGTTTTATATAGTTAAAATAGTACGGGATCGGGTTGAATTATATAGTGAATTAAATAATAGAGTTAAAAGTTAATATGAAAATGAATGAAAAAGCACTAAGTATAAAAACATTAGAAGTATGTATTTAACTTATGCTTCTAACATGCTTCTAACATAAATATTAAAATATTATTTATTATTATATTAATATATATTATTAATAAATATTATAATATTATTAATATATCAATCAATATTATTAATATATATAAAATATTTTTCCTGATTTTAATCAAATTTAATATATTGATAAATATTCTTATTAATATATAATATTTATATTTCAAGTTAATATAATAAAATTATTATATATAATATTTATTTATTGATATATAAATTAATGTGATGGGTAGTGGATATAGGCCTATCAGCATATATCAACCACATAAGTAGATATAATGTGGTTGTGCTAGTCTTATTGAAAATGAACAAGGACTATTGGGAGATATATTTTTCATACATTGGCTGGAAAAAATGTTGAATTTGTCAATAGTAATTTGGTAAATCACTAGAAATAAAAGGTATTTTCTCTTCAACTTAAAAAAACGACAAATCCATTGCATATATTTTTCCACGATCAGAACCCTCTCAATGGACACTATGAACCATTGTTGTAAAAAGAAAATTAGAACGATCAATTACAACATGCACTGAATACTTTTCTCCTTCTTGCAAATATCTAGAAACTTATTGGCGGACAATGAATCATAGAATACAATTGCATGCATTGAACAAAGGAACAAATACTACATCCATTTGTGGAGATATCATGTTCTTTTCACTTTTCCATCTGATGGAAACTGACTATGATGTACAATCCTTAAGACTTTACATTGTAAAATCATTCTACAATTCAATCATGTGTAATTCACAAGATGCATTGGATTGTCTACAAAATATTTATCAAATGATTCCATGAAAAATAAAAAAATAGTTGCAAATTGTCAAGCATACATTATTAATATGGAAATTCCATAAGAAAAAAGTGGTGTCGAAGGTGGGCCATTTTGTTTGCAATGGGAAACAATAATATTCATAGTAAACATACAAGAATGGTCCTTTTATACTAGGATCATTATCAATTATTACCGTTGCAACAACGTTGCAAATCAAACATACAACATAGTGTCATTCGAAATACATCCATTGCATATCCATTATGCACCTTTGTCAATAGATGAGCATATCAACATGAGTAGTTTCCATTGTCAAATGATGCCAATAGAAACAACTTTATTGCACCTAGAACATGGACCCATGTCAACAACTGCATATAAGAATGAATACAATTTACACAATGGTGTGATGGAAATGAAAAAATATTTCAACAATAGGATCAATGTACACAAACAAAAGTTGCAAAAAAAATATCGTGACTTATTGAAGAAAAATCCTTTGACACTTTACCTAGTGAAAATAAAAGATAGGCCTGAGAATATATGTCCAATATCTAAACAAATGCAATTTCAAAGGAATATGGAAAGAATTGGAGAGAAGTTGGAAAAAATATATATAAATTTTTCTGAAAACCATAGGTGTCTTCCCAAGAGAGTAATATGCAAGGTTTTCAAAAAAGAACTCCAAAATGGAAAATTGCCACAAATTGGTACACTTGAGAACATTAGGTGAAACAAGCCATTTCCAATTGTAGCCACATTATGGGAACTTGAAGAATGTCTTGTGGCATTAGGAATTGCATTTGCACAAATAATACTGTGGGGACACAAATGATCATAACTAGGTTTAAGAGGATCGATTATCAATGTTCATGTCTAACAAACATTGTTCAAACGACAATTCCATAATATACGGAAATAAAACAATGACCAATGTTGCATTGAAAAATGACTGGAATATAAAAATGCATTTCAAACAAGAAAATTTTGTGTGCATAATGTCATGAAATACTAAAATAACTATGTTATTGATAAAATTACAAACCTTAAAACATACACATAAATAAAAATTGGGATATTGTCCTACAATTAAATAGTCTAGATGTGACAATTGAATATGTTAACATTGAAGACAAAAGTGAAACAAGTAGTGATTCATAAAAGGAAATACCAACTCATACATTGGTACATGGATACATAGGTTCTCAATGCATCCATGATTTGCAAGAAAAACTAATTGAACTTGCTCTAGCCAAAGGACAATGCCCAATTGTGATTTTCAAAGAAAAATATGAAGAGGAAATGAAATTTCCAACCCTTTTCTTTGATGACCCGTGTGATAGTAACATTGTAGAAAACTTCTGCTACCAAAAAATTTCACAATGGGAGTTAATGCGCTATAGTGGTGATTTCTCTTTTCACATAACTAACTTGTTTTTCAAAACATTGCAAATAATAATTGAGAAAGTCCTCTGATGCATTTCAATAAGAATCGAAAAAGGGAAATTAAAAGGAAGGAAATTATTGGCAAAAGACATGAAATACATAGCAAACTTGGACAACATTCTTGAAAGTGACATTGGTTACATAGATTTCAAGCACATAAGAACGTCTCTCGACTTCCTACAACATATGAAAATAAAGATATTCCATGATACGTCAACAAGGACCACTAAACTTGTTTGTGACATTTACAAGCATTGAACATCTATGGACTCCATTAGTGAATACATTGACCAAATTGCATGACAAAAGAAAAGAAAAGAAAACATTGAAATAATATAATATTGTAACATTAGCTATCTCATAAGAAATAATATAGTACCTTGTACTCATTATTATAGACATGGAATTGATGCCATAAAGCGTTTAATGATACCACACCAAAAAACATTATTCGGAAAGGTATTTGATTACTACTTTGTAACTGAATTCAAAAATAGATCAATTGAACATGAACATGGATTTTTATGGGTATAAAATGCACCAATATATGGATTCAATAGTAACTCTGACATTGAAAATATTGTTGACAAATATTTCACTTGTAGCACAGATCACCTTGATCCAGAACTTGCAAAAATATATAAACGCCACCACACAAAAAATTGTAAAAAGAGAAAGTTTTCACATTGTAGATACAAATTCCCAATGCCACCTATGAGAAGCACAAAATTTCTTGAACCAATTGACTTGATAGATAACACATTAAACGGATTTTTTTTATATATAACATTTTGGAAAATAAACAATATGACAAAAGCAATGCTTTTGACCAATTTTTAGATGAATTACCTTTCACCAAAAATTATTACATTAGAACAATTCAAATTACATTAAAGAAACCAATGATTTTAATGCAACGAAAACCCTCTCAAATTTGGAACAACATCTTCGCAACAAATGTCACGTAACTGTGGAATGAAAATATTGATGGACAATTTGTCCTCAATGCAGACGTAACTATATCATATTGCACTTCTTATATGAATAAAATTGACAAATAAATAAAAAATGCATTTAAAAGGATAAGAAGAAAACATGAAAAGGGAAAACTAAATTCTATTGAAATGATATGTTCCTTGGGAAATTCTTTTCTTAATCTCCAACATATGTCATATCAACAAGAAGTCCATGTAAAACTCTCTCTTCCATTGAACCATAGTTCATGAGAATGAATATTCATAAACAAAACACCAATGGATGAACACACATTTATCCTCAAACCATCGTTCCTTCTAAAAAAATAATATGATAACTCTGAAAATGTAATATGTAATTCCATCATTGACTACTACATCAGTTGATGTAGTGCCATTAGGCATGTATGCCTTGCTAATTTTTCCTCAATGTACAACAAAAATGGCACACCCATTTCAAAAAGGAACAAACCTAAAATAATATGATTCATCAAATACATAAAGTGAATTGAATATGAGAACTATTGTAGGGAAAAACTTCTACAAATACATAAAGTGAATTGAATATGCCTTGCTAATTTTTCCTCAAACCATTGTATATATTCTTGACTGGAGGATCCAGAACTAGAAAAACATTCACAACAAAAGTAATATTCCAAATTCTCATGTGGCTTTATGGACATCATTCAATTAATCCTTTGAAATCAAAGGGATTGATACTAGCATACACATGAAAATATGCATATAATGTAGGTGGTACAAGGGTCCACTCTGCACTACTTATGTCTTTTAAAAAATCTACCTGCACACCCTTAGCAATGAAACATTGGATGCGCTCGCAAAACTTTACCAAAAATTGAGACTATTTTTCATTGATGAGGTTTCCTTGCTCGGAAGTCATTTCCTATAATTGAGATTAGTTTTCATTTATTAGGTTTCCTTGCACTGATGATTGAATGAGAAACATAAAACATGTCGAAATGAAATATTTTGGAAACGTTGATTCATATTTTGCAGTGATCTCTATCAAGCACAACCTATACAAGATTCCTTGATATTTGAAAAACATATTCTCAACAAACAACCAATTCCATATGACTTATGGGGAGAAAATGTATAATGCTATGAGTTTCATACCACAATGCACCAGACAGATGAGATATTCATCTCAATATTGAATAGAATACGAAAAAACACTCAAACATAAAATTATTTTGCATATTTGAACAAATATTGTGTTAGACCTGCACCCACTCATCCCTCTTTCCCCTATCTCTTTTACAAAAATAGTGATGTCGCTTTACATAATGAGAGAATGTTATCAATTATTCTCGGTGATGAAATTTTCATCAATACAATTTATTAAGAAGAATAAAACCACAATGACTTCCCTTACCATTTACACACAATGACTTTGCCTTCACAAATAATCGTAAAATTAAATATGTTATTTGAGATCTTTGATGAAAATTATGATTCCCAAGATGACCTTGTTAATGGAGTAGATGGACTCATTAAAGCATACAAAAAGACAAACAAAATTTATATCATATGGATTCAATTCTTTGATGCAAACATAGGGAATTTTGATGAAAGAGAATTGGCTCACTTATATGGCGAAAACATTTCCAAATATTGGATACCCATATTGTGAATAACAAAACAAATAACAACATAAAAAATAACTAGGCTATATAAAAGTATGAAAACAATTTTTTGTAGATCACAAGGCCTCACACTAGACAACATTGCATTTGATCCTAATATAATATAGAATCATGGATTAGTCTACACAAAAATGTATCGTGTTAGAAATATGCAATTGTTGTACCTGCTAAAACCACTAAAGAAATAAAATTTCAAAGTTCAACAAAAAAAAGTAGCTTAAATGGATCGTCTTTCACAAATAACATAATGGAAACTAGATTACAATTACTAATCTTTGCATAGACATTCATTGGCATTAGTTCTTTCTCTAAACACTCGCAACCTAGAAATGTATATCGATGATGTCCTCCATTAGTATGACTTAATGGATGTTAACATTTTGTGTTTGCAAGAAACACATTTTCAAAAACACATATTGCAATAAAATTCCAAGACCTTCAACTACATATCAAGCCATAATAAATATTGATTTCTCACATGTTGTGCACAGAATGGAAATTTTAATTGTTAATGTTTATGCAGCACCATATGCCACATTTACCAACATACTAGGTATTCTTGAAATAAAAAATTTCAATATATCCATTTCTAAACCAAGACTCATTGCATGAGATTTCAATGTTAACATGCGTCAAAATAAAAATAGAACAAAGAAACTAAAAGTCTATATGCATAGTTTTAGCCTCCATTTCCTTCTAGATACAAATTCCTATATGCACACATCACTCATTGATCATGCAAGGTCTAACATAACAAATAACTACAAGATTCATAAGCTAGATAGATATTGGTCAGACCATGACACAATATGTCTAATAATGGACCATATTTATGCAAATGAATCATAAAACATATTGTACTCTTTCTTCATCTACAATTAATATCATTTTTCACCCCCATATTTTTTGTTTCCATTTAGACTTGATTATTTATAATGTTATTCTGCAAGCATCTACTTCATGCATAAGAAAAAAATCTCTTAATGTAATTTACTTTATGATACAAAGCTAAAATGGATCAAATCTACAATGACCATAAGCATAAAAGGCAAGTATTTGCCAATGTTGTTTCTAATTTTCTTTCATTTCCATGTCTCTAGTGTCACTAATTACACCCTCCACTCATTTTTCTTTGCAATGCAAAAAAATACCTTACACCCTTCAATAATGAATTCATGTGAAATCAGAACAAGAAAAACAACTATCAAAATAAGTAGAAAGGCAATTCAATCGATGCCCATTGGTTGTGTGCATCTCTCACACTTGTAAATTACAAATGAATAGTGTTTCCATGTCATTTACTATAATTTATTTGACATCTACATATGTCAAATGCACAATCGACCAATCCAATATCAATTAAAGAATTGAACTTATGCAAAACTCAAAAATTGTTTCATGGGGATGTCATGTTTGTCTATAGCATATTTGTAGACAAAGCACAAAAAATTCATCAAATAATGTGGGCAAATCTGACCGATCAGCAAGAATTGATGAAAATTACATTGGTTGTTCCAAATGACCTCATTGAAAAACATAATCAAAAGATATTTCCAAGAAAATGAATTGCAGTGACAAATTTCTAGATTCTACCAAGAAAAAATTACGACCGTGGTGACTGCAATCATATATTGTTGTTAGCACTATGGAAAAAATAAATCCAGTTTGTTCAGAATATAAATTTGTTCCCAACACAACAAAAAATAGTTGGGCGAAAGCATAGAAACATTCCTAATAGGAACAATTGTAGCATTTGTAATATCAACTCAAAAAGTTGGCATGCAATATACCTTGCAAATAAAAAACAAAAGTTTTGAAGATGAGGCTCTGCTGTCATGATGATGTTGAAGGGATTTGTGAGGTGTGATATCTACAGCATACCGGCTCATTAGCTATGACGTCCCGTACACGACTTGCAGATCGTGGAGACGAACAACTCTAACTGTTGTCTCCTCAAAAAAGTTATGCCAGTGCAGACAGCTACACTCTACATCTCAACGATGGCAATCAGGTGGTCTATGGTAGACCTAAATATAGAATCCACAAAATCAATAGAAAGTGACAAGTGACTATCCAAATATTTCATCTACTTTTGTGCACTTCTTATATTGTGCTTATGTGTGCTTCTTTTGCTAAGGCCTTATAATATCCAATGTACTATGTTTGTGAGTGTCTATGACTTTAAAGTAAATCATTTATCTTTGTGCACTGCTTATATTGTGCTTTGTGTGTCCTCCTCCTATGTACGGCCTTATACTGTGCTTTGTGTGTTCTTCTTATTCTAAGATGTTACAATATCCATGCTTTGTATTTCTGACTTCTGCATAGAGTATTTATGGAAACTGTAATCATTAATGTACTTGTGCACATAACTACTATCAATAAATGATAGTAATAACTAAATAAAGTTGGCTCAAAACTTGTCATATTTATTTTTCTAAATGGTTTTTTTAGTGGGTTTGTTTCTTTAGATTAGTTAGAATATAAGATATAATTTTTAATACAAATTAAATTATAAAATTTAAATTCATTATTATAAAATACTTCTTTTAATTTTTTATATAATTAAACAAAAGTATAATTTAAACAAAATCAACATTCAATTAATTGAATTAGAATTTTTAAGAAATAAAACTCTCTTTTAAATAATTTTTTTTGACCCAATTGCTCCTAAAAATAAAAGAAAAACCATCCGCCATAGAATAAGTTTGAAAGAACAAACATCCAATATAGAATAAGTTTGATTTCTAATTTCTTTCCCAAAAATAATGCATTAAAATTGTGCTTTATAACTTATTTATTTTTTATTTATTTAAATTTAAAAGTAAGATTTAAAATTAAGATAGATTTATATTATTTAGTAGAATTAGTTTTTTTAATATTTATTTTAATTATATATTTATTGATTATTATTAATTATTAAAACTAGCAATTGCACCACATGTTGCAAAAGAAACGTCGTAAGGCAATAGCATAGGAAAGAGTAGCCTAGAAGAAATAAGTTGTTGAAGAGAAGGAGCCATCTTGAAGGAATGAAAGTCAATTTTTGCTTCCATGGAAGCAGGTCGTGGAGTTTTGAAAGATATTGATGATAAAATTTATCAACCAGGATTATAGATATTGAAATATGCAATTGTGGGAGAAAAATTATATATAAACCAACATAATATGTTCACATATATAAAAATATTGTTATAGATATTGAAATAGGAAATTGGGGGTGAAAATCCTTTGGTGATTAATAATCCTATGAAACAAGCATGTAATTCAAATACATTCAGGTACAATCTATCTAGCATAGATGTAAACAAAGAGAATATTTATTAACAAAAATAGAGTTTTCTCCAAGTTCATCTACATATCCAAGCGTTATTTGCATGCTTGTCAGAAATTGTATATTGTATATGAATAGCAATAGTCTTGGTATACAAGAAAGTGAATGTCATTTTAATATGGAGACATTTTTGGAAGGAGATATTATTCTTTATGTTATGGTTTATTTTATTAACTCCAAACATGGTTTATTATTGTTGAAGATTGCAATAGGAAATAGTGAAAGTGGAATTCGGAAACATCATCCTTGATCCTAGTGAAAAAATAAGCACCTAAACTAGGTGGGCCCCACACGGGCTATTTTTAGGTGTATGTCTATTTTTACAATGGTGAGCATATTCTAAAGTTAACAGGATGTTGATTCTATATGGTTGAGAAATTTCTATATTTAGATGAGTTTCTATTTTTAGAATATGGGTGAAGTCTATTTATAGATAACTAATCTAAAAATAGAATGCGTGTCGATTATTATTAGCCCTTAATAATAATCAGACAATAAATAGTAACTTATTCTCTTGGAGCACTTGATTTCACTGAGCATATGTGGCACATCAGTGGGCTGAAGGAATTACACAATTCCTAGGGTGGTTGGTGACTCATGCATGGAGAAATTCGTTATAACTGATTGTGGAAAGTTGTAACAGAGTTGGAAGAGAAGTTATGTGAGTTGTTATTTAGTTAAACTCAGTTTAGTGAGTTAAACTCAGTTGTGCTAGTTGTAACTGAACATACACTAGTGAAAGATGAGTGAATTAATTATTTAATTAATTCACAAGTAGTGTCTTACTTGCAACTAAAGAAATACAACAGTTAGCTACTTGCATGTCAGATCCAGTGGAGACACAATGGAGAGATAGGTGAAATGGTGAGATGGACTATCAGTTGTGACTATAGTGATGAATTCAATGCATCTACACACACATTGGAGATGCTTATGAGGATTGTGCAGTCAAGGCAAGATAAGGTTGAATTCATTCAGAGATCTTCTTCACCAGGGATTGTGCAGTGGAGGTAGGTTGTTAGGAGGCAATAAATTGGTGCATAGATATGCAAATTTCTACATGGCAGTGTGCGACGATTGTATATTTTACTGAGAGGTATATGAGCTAAGCTTTGTATGAGATTTTTACATGTTCCATTGTTATACATAATATATGATAGCTGGGGTTTTAAGCTTTAAGCTTTCTTGGTAAAACATCTTGTTATGTGTGATTGTTTTTTGTTCATATGTGTTTTGCAATTGGCAATTTAATTTCCACAAATAATCAAGTGGAAGGATTTTGTATTTAACATAAGATTAATTTGTTAGATCAGGAGAATCCAGAAATACATTATTGTGTTTATAAATTTATACATGGTATCGAAGTAGTGTTGATCACTGGAGATTACAATATTGAAGCAGGGCTGAGTTTTGTGTTGGTGGACAATTCAAAATTGTTGCAAGAATTTATTGGTGAGATAGTTGAGTGAACATTGAAATGGATTTCAATGGGTTGCGGTTGGAGTATGCACTCAAAGGTAGCTCAAACTACATAGCCTGGAAGGACAGGATGGAGGTGGTGCTTGAAGTTAATGGCTTGAAGGAGTTCATCGATAGCAATGTTCCTAAGCCCACTTCGGTGAATGCTACAGTACTTGACACATGAAAAAATAAAGTAGAAAGGGTGAGGAGGATTCTATTGGAAGGTGTGAAATACCATATTGTGTCAAGCCTTCATGATAAAGCCACTCCATTTTTAATGTGGAAGACTTTCATAGATATTTTCCAAAGCTGCAGCAACCATTGGAAATTGGCGCTGAAGGATAAACTCAGAAAAATCAAGATGGAGAAGAATGACACTATTCCAGTATAATTGAGAAAGTTTGTCCAATGCAGGGATGAACTTGGGAGTGTAGGAGTCTGTGTTTTTGAAGATGGCTTGGTGAGCTTAGCTCTCCTTAGGCTTTCGAAGAGGTGGAAAAATTATCAAGACTCTGTCAATGGATGGGAGAAACTACCGAATTGGGAGTGACTGTGGTAAGGAGCTAGTGCAGGAGGAGATCAAGCGGACCACCAGGGATGGCTCTTCATCAAAGCATGATGATTAAGAGGATTTTTCTTTGGCTGCCAAGGTGAAGAAGAAGAAGGGGAAGAGATTCCATTCAAAATATTAGGCTAGTGAAGATAGCAAGGAGCACAACATGTCCAAAGTGAAGTGTTTTCACTATCACGAGTTTGGAAATATTGCCACAAATTGTCCACATAAGAAGAAGAACAAGATGGCTGTTGGAACTGCAGCTGGTGAAGCTCTTGCCTCACAATTTGAGCTTGACTTCTCATTGATCGCATGCATGGTGTCTTGTGCATTGGGATCAGGGTGGTACTTTGATAGTGGTGCTTCCTTTCACATGACGAGAGATGAGAAATTGTTTAGTGACTTGGTGGAGAAATATCTTCAGATGCATGTTGATTTGGATGATGATGGATGGTACAGTGCGACCGACATTGGTACCATTACCTTTTAGAGGGCGTCAGGTAAACTCCTTCATTTAAAAGATGTTATGCATGTTCCAGGTTTAAAGAAGAATTTAATCTCGATCGTAATGTTAGAGGATAGAGGCTATGATGTTGTCTTTGTGAAGGAAAAGTGTTCCTATGAGATAAATCAACATGGAAAGCCAAGAAGGTTGGGATTTGAGTTAAGAATCTCTACAGACTTGAAGTAGATGGGATTTCTATGGAGCTTCCTACTGTTGGAAAGTGAAAGAAAGCCATGCAATTGAAGCTTGAGAGGGAGCAGGATTTGCATGCAGGTAAGAGTGAACCTTAGGATGTGGAGAAGCCACAAGATGAGGATGATGGAGTGGGAGCAACCAATCATTTAGAAAAATTTTGTGCCAGATGGGCAGAGGGAGTGCATGCAATTATAACACCAAGTGAGAGGTGGGGCGACATGCATGAGTAATCCCAAGAAGATATTTCTGGGTAGGATTCATTGAGATGGTTTGGATCTCATGGATTGAACCTGGCTACGAGGTGCCCACAGAGGAGCAGTATCATGATCAGTTGGATTGATGCAGTTAGATTAAAGTGACAGTGTCAGATACTAGAGCACGGATCAGAGTTGACAGCAAGTGTAGAGTACATGGATGTAGAGGTCAACGGTGCAGTGGATCCAGAATACATGTGCAGTTGGTACCAGCAAAAGTCAGGATAATTTGATGACAAATGCATTATACTAATTCAGTTGTTTGGAGGCTATTCAGTTTTGGAAGTGTTTCATACTAGAGTTTCAGGGTGAATGCATGGAGTTGTATGTCACATGCAAAGACGATCTTTTATTTTTGAAAGGGAGTGTTGAATATTGCAACAAGAAACAGTGAAAGTGGCATCTAGAAACATCATCCTTGATCCTAGTGAAAAAATAAGAACCTAAACTAGGTAGGCCCCCCAAAGGCTATTTTTAGGTGTATTTCTATTTTTATAATTGTGAGCATATTATAAAATTAGCAGGATGTTGATTCTAGATGGTTGAGAAAATTCTATCTTTAGATGAGTTTCTATTTTTAGAAGATGGGCAAAGTCTATTTATAGATTGTTAATCTAAAAATAGAATGCATGTCGATTATTATTGTCCCTTAATAATAATCAGACAATAAATAGTAACTTATTCTCTTGGAGCACTTGATTTCAATGAACAGATGTGGCACATTAGTGGGCTGAAGGAATTACGCAATTCCTAGGGTGGTTGGTGACTCATGCATGGAGAACTTCGTTATAACTGAATGTGGCAAGTTGTAACAGAGTTGGAAGAGTAGTTATGTGAGTTTTTATTTAGTTTAACTCAGTTCAGTGAGTTAATCTCAGTTGTGCTAGTTGTAAATGAACATACATTAGTGAAATATGAGTGAATTAATTATTAAATTAATTCACAAGTTGTGTCTTACTTGCAACTGAAGAAATACAATAGTTAACTACTTGCATGTCAGATCTAGTGGAGATCCAATGGAGAGATAGCTGAAAGGGTGATATGGACTATCAGTTATGACTATAGTGATGAATTAAATGCATATACACACACAGTGGAGATTCTTATGAGGATTGAGTAGTCAAGGTAAGGTAAGGTCAAATTAATTCAAGGATCTTCTTCAGCAGGGATTGCGCAGTGGATTCAGGCTGTCATGAGGGAAGGAATTAGTGCATAAATATGCAAATTTTTGGATCAAACAATGTGTGACGATTGTATACTGTATTGAGAGCTCTATGAGTCGAGCTTTGTATGAGATCGTTACATGTTCCACTGATATACATAATATATGATAGTTGGATTTTTTAGCTTTAATCTTTCCCGGTAAAACATCTTGTTATGTGTGATTGATTTTTCTTCATATGTGTTTTGCAATTGGCGATTTAATTTCCGCAAATAATCAAGTGGAATAATTCTTTACTTAACATAAGATTAATTTTTTAGATCAGGAGAATCTAGAAATACATTATTGTGTTTATAAATTTCTACATTTCTCTCTCTATATACATAAGAAACAAAAAAATAAAAAGTAATTTGACAGTTTTAAGTTATAGTTTTATATTTTATAATTACAAATCTAGTTCCCTATTAAACTATTTTACACACATCTATTTATTCAAATGAATTATATTGTGAATATATTTTCTCCTATTATTTGATTACAAAATTATTGTACTCCCTACTATGTAAAACAACTTTATTAATAAATAATTGAATGCCAAATTGAGAAACTATTCAAGCCAAAACTACTATAATACATAGAATTGATTTTTTGATGTATAATTTTTTTTTTTTATATGTCATTGAATTTCCATTACCTATTATCTTCAAAACCCATGGGGAGTTATTGAACATGGAAACCAGCTTTAGGTAAATAAACATTCACATTTTCAACTTGGGAAAAAAAATTATAATCCTAAAATGATCTTACCCAATCATTGTTTTAAATATATAATTGAGTTCCATTTATTAAAAACAAAGGCAATATTAAGAACCTCCTAGAGTTATAAAAGGTAATTGACATGAAAAATAAAAAATATCCTCATGACAACATACAAATGTTAATCTTAATTAAATCATTAAAAAACTAAAAAGGGATAATAGACAGTATCACAATTTTCTCCTATATTAAACAATGATGGCTTTCATTAGTTCAAGAGCAGTAAAAACAAGTTTATTGAGAAAACAACTCTAGCACTGAGAGATATTTGGAAGCAATTGTTGAATTGGTGAACATGTCTTGCTCTATGTTGTTGGATATTGGGCATAGGCAACTATTGAATTGGTGAACATGTCTTGGTCTATGGTGTTGGATATTGGGCATAGGAAACTATTGTATTGGTGAACATGTCTCGCTCCATGGTGTTGGATATTGGGCACAAGCAATTGTTGAATTGGTGAACATGTTTTGCTCTATGGCGTTGGATATTGGGCATAGGCAATTTTTGAATTGGTGAACATGTCTTGCTCTATGGTGTTGGATATTGGGCATAACTTGACTATAAAATGGCATGTAGCTTAAACTACATTAACCATGAAATTGTCAAAATTTAAAGCACACTTGCCATCACATTTGTAGAGAAAATTACAATAGAGTATCACATTTTTCTTATCATATCTAATGTTCCTATATGCTACAACTACCTTGTGCCTCATAATTTAAATTTGTGCACGAAGGAGGAGAGGAGTATCAAGGTGCAAGCTAGAATAAGAAGAGAAAGAAGAATCTTGTTTAGGACATGAGAATATTTTTTGTGATAGATTCATTCTGTGCACATCTATACTGAAAGCTTAATAAAACAAAAATCACCATAATTTGAATTTTTAAAATAAATATCTTAAAAATTAGAATATCAGTTTAATAAATTTTACTCAATTACACATTTAACAATATTCATTTTAAAAAAATAAAAATAAAAATTTCTATTTTAAATAAAAATATTAGAACACATTTAACAATATTCATTTAAAAAAATACTAATAAAAATTACTATTTGTAAATAAAAATAGTACAAAGAATCACATTAATTACCGCGGGCCTAGTGTACATTCCTCTTATTACTTTTTAAATACATAATGTTTGTAACTTATTCTTAATCACATACTATCAATTTTGTAAAACTATAATCTACAATTCTCACTTTTTATAGCTTTGGTGGAAGGATAGAGTATCTAAATTCCCTTACCCTATAAGAAACATCCTCAATTATTGTACCACCCACCTACGCATCCAATCTAGACATCTTAGGTTATTCTAACATCATATAATATGAAATTTTTTTATGATTATAAAGTAAAAATACATAATATTTTTTAGCTACAATTAGGTAATTAAAGATATATATATAGATTTTTTTAATAGAAGAAATTTGATATTCATTAACAAAAAAAATGGGAAAGAGTATGTATGTCTGTAGTTACAAACTATTACAACAATTATGAATATTCATCGTTATTTCTCAAGATAAATCATGTCCTGTGAAGTAATGTCACATATTTTAAAAATTTCCAATATCAATTTAATTTTTTATATATTAAGAAATACTACTCATGAACAATAAAAAAATTGTAACAACTATGTATATTTGGATGTATGAAAATTTAGATACATTTCATTCAGTAAAATGTTAACATAATAATGATTATAAACAATTAAAAATAATTTTATCAAGTAGTTAGTTTAGAACTATATTATTTATGAGAGGGATCAATTCTCTTTTCACTCTAAAAGGGTTTTCATATGAAGACATTTGATTCATCTTGGCTCTTAGAAGATCCAGAGTCAAGATTGATCTAGGTCATCTTAATTTAGGCCTTTAAATAAACTATATTCCACATGAATACCATGGGTCAATACCATGGGTTGTTTTTATAGTTTATTATTATTTTATTTTATTGTTTTTATTTTTTGTATTGTATTTTGACCTAGTTAAAATATTCATTACATTTGTTTTTTGTTTTTTGTAAATTTGGTAGGACGACACTATTTTCTATTTATAAATGTAAGGCAGGTTACAAAATATAAAATCTAGTCTGTGGCCTCAACCTCCCCGTAGGGAACCAGGTTTGTTGGCCACCTTAAAGAAATATTTTGACCTAGTTAAAATATTCATTATATTAAGTCAATATTTTTACTTAATTTACTTTTATTTTTATTTTTATGTAATTTGACATACTCAAAATGTTAAGTATGACATTACAACATTTTTATTATAGACCTAAAATCAATCTAACTTATTAAAAACAAAAAAAATTAACATTATAAAAAATATATATATAACTATTTACCTGTGGATCTAATGGCCTAAAACATTTCAATCGTCTAACATTTGATCCAATGGCTAAGGCATAGATACATTGGCAACTAGGGAAGTTGTTTTCAAATAAGAGCACGTAGTAATTAAATTATCTAATTTTCCAGGTATTAAATATATCAACCTTAAACATATTCTATATTAGTCAATCATTATAAACTCACCATATTAATATTAATATTACAAACAAAGAAAATAAATATAATATTAAGAACAAAGAAAATAAATACATTATCATCATGAGATGTTGCAAAATTATAATTAATACTAACACTAATTTAAAATAAAGCTATAATTTAATTAATTTTTAATAATTTTTTTAATTTAATCAATGTAATATGTATCATGATAAGCCTTTTAATACTTATTATGGATTAATATCTATAATCTTGATCATATAGCTTAGTTAAATAATATGAAATTATTATCATTTTGTTATAATTATATATTTAAACAAACATTATATACTTATTTTTGAAAAAATAATAAAATTAATTGTATTTTATAATTTGTAGAAAAAACCTATCAAATTTTTTTTGTAACAAGATGAGATCATAATGAGAAATAAATGTTTCAATATAAAAAATATTATTGAATTGTCCATCATGTTCCTTCCATAGTCTTTCCTTCCATAGTCTTTCAAAACATCAAGACACTATAGAATGAAAAAAACACTAATTTATAAAATAAAATAAAATCATTTATAAAAAAATTAATTTTATAAATTTCAATTATAATGAGAAATAAATGTTTCAATATAAAAAAATATTATTGAATTGTCCATCATGTTCCTTCCATAGTCTTTCCTTCTATAGTCTTTCAAAACATCAACACTATAGAATGAAAAAAACACTAATTTATAAAATAAAATAAAATCATTTATAAAAAAAAATTAATTTTATAAATTTCAATTATCTTTTATTTATTATTAATTTAACTAAATTATTAAAATATTTTATTATGATTATTATTTTTTTTCTTCTATTCATATTAAATATTAAAATAAAAATAAAATATATATATTAGGACACTTTAAATATAAATTAAAAAATTGTTTATGGTATCTTATAAGTTGGTTAGAAAATCTCACTATCATTTAATTAAATATTACGGTATAAATTAGTATAAATTTATATAGGCTAGATAATGCATCACACTTTCGTCTAACATTGGATTCAAACTGTGGGTCTCAATTGTATCGAAAAACCTAAGGAAATCCAATCTTAAATTAGCGCTATGGATTCATAAGATTGGAGCTGCAGTAACTATATGCACGGTCAGAAGACATCACAACATTGCTTCAGGATTCATAAGATTGGAGCTGTGAAGACATCACAGCATTGCTTGAGCATAAAACATGCAGGTACAATCCTGTTATAAACTTGGTAGATGTTTGACTCGCTTCCTCGCCTTAACGTCTCTGGTAAGCTATCGCAGCATTGCTTGAGCCTCAAACTTGCAATTATAATCTAATTATAATCTTACTAAATGTTTGACTATTTCACGTTTGCACAGCATGACCGCTGAGGAATATTGTCGAATATCCACCCTCAATAATGTAAATATTTGAAATTCCTTACCTAAATCCCAATATATACACACCTCCAGCTTAGTTAAAAAACATAACCCTGTTACTGCATGCAAATGATTGAATTAATATCTAGCAACAAGGTCTGACATAAGACTTGGTTAGACATGCCAAAAAATTTAAAGCTATAGAAAGAACATGCAATTTTTTAGATTTGATCCCAAGAATTTTGAACTAAAAGTTAATTTGACGTTAATAATTTCAATAAAGATGAATTTATTAGGTCAATTGTGGTTCTTTGGGAGCTCAGTATTGAGAATATAAACCTCTGAAATATTTGAGCATTCTTCATTGTAAGGTGCCAAGCTCCCTAAATTGTTAACTATTTTGATTACTTCAAGTCAAATGTAATAATAGACATTGTCATATTTGCATATTATTCATTGTAATGTGTTCACTAGTCCAGATAAGTGAAAGATAATAATGGAGATACCATTAATTAATTTTCTTGTTTGAAAATATTGAAGTATATGTATTTTATTTTGTAATTATTTTTCATATCTTCTTATTTTAATTATAAACCAAACCAAAAAAACAGATAGCAAAGTTCTTTAGACAGTTAAATTTAACCATGCCATATAATGAATAGCATAATAAGAGTCATGTTACTTGAATAGTATAATTAAAAGTCATGTTAATTTTAAAATATGACACGATAAAATTATTGTAATTCTGAAAAAAAAAACTATAATTAAAAGTGGGAAGTGAAATGTCTTATTGAGACATTCGTAGTAAGAAAATGAAATTGCAAATCTTATACGGCAGTTATATTATTTTGTGAAATTTCGTCTTGTTTTTGTTTTTATTAAGATTTTCTTTTGTTGGAATATTTGGATTTGATTGTGTATCATGGTAAAAAAAAAAAAAATTGAGGGTGTATCATGGTAATTCTGATAAAACTAATAAAGAGAAAACTACCACAGTATCAGTAATTCTGAGAAAAGTACCAAATATAAATAATTTTGTTAACGGTATCTCTTGTTTCTACTCTGATTTAAGTAGTATGTTTCTTGAAAAAGGAAAATTGGTTGTATAAATTGCATTTCTAGCCATATTCAAAGTGATATCAATTATCTCCAAGCTCCCAACTTCATCATATATGGTGTGAATCAGTTTAGCTTCCCTTACCAACTGAACAATGTATGGATGTTCAGGCACCATAGCTTAAATTGCCTGCAACACCTGCAATCTTCCCCATATATTATCATCTTGAATTTCCTGCAACACCTGCAGTCTTCCCCATATATTATCATCTTGGAGGTAATCTACAGTAACTTGTAGCTAATTTATAGGTAAACGAAGGTCTTGAATACACAGCACATGACCCACCAATCCTCCTACAAATCCTAGATAATTAGTCTCTAAATTAGCATTGTTACCAAGAACCGCTTCCTGCCCAGATTAAATTCTAGCGGAATAATTGTACGCAATCATCTGTAAAAGTATAAACAAGCATCGAGTGTGGGCACTTACATTTACCTGTAATTTTTCCTTGGAATTTACCGTCTAGTTTTTCCTTGGCATCTAGACTATATTCATGCATAATCCATTCTCTATTTTGGCATGAGGGGCTCGATCTGTGTAGAATACAAGTGCTTTCCTCATGCCAATTCACTTACAGTTCATAAATATGATTTTATCCCTGCCAGTCACCTTCCAGAAGCCTGCAACTATGGCTCTATTTGTGCAAGCGCCCATTCGGTACTTCCAGTCTTTATGACTGAAGAAGTACCATTCATCATGTGGAGCAAACCCAATATTCTCTCTTTGCAATAGAAAATTCAATTCAGACATAAGTCCCTGCCAGTTGTCTTCCAGAAGCCTACAGTTATGGCTCTATTTGTGTGAGCACCCATTAGGTGTCATGGTTGAACCAAAACGCTAGCGATCTAACAACATGCAGATGGCAGATTCTGCCCAAATTTTTTATCTCTGCAGAGAAGCCATGAGCATTTGAAAATCTTTCCGCGTAATATGCTAAATTAGTTTGGGCGGATGGAAAACAAATTTCGCAACTGTCCAACCGTGACTATTCCAATTAACGATTAATATCGATTCAATCGTCTAACAAAATATCAAATGGTAAATATTATGACAGAGAGACAACTAGGAAAATTGTTTTCAAATAAATACGCCTTACGGCATAATAAATGATAATTTTTTTATATGATTATAAAGTTGCAAATTTTTAAAAATATTTTGTTAAAAATGATTTTTTATTGTACATTTGTTATTGATTAATGAAATATATTTTATTTTTCCTATATATTAAAACACATATAATTTACTAACTCTACAATTCAATATTTCATAGTTAAAACAAGTAACATCGAACACTAGCTATGTGGCCTTATTTTCTTTTATAAGATATATTTGAACTTTACCAACGAATTTTCAAAAAAAAAAAATTGGTATAAGGTACCCAAACACTAAATTGATTATTTTTGTCATGACTAAAATAAGGAGGTACTTCTTTGTTAATATATTAAAATATATGGTACGTTAATGCTTTATGAATTTAATGATACTATTAATTTTAGGTTTCCCATATACTCTTTCATGGTTTTGAAAGTTATAAATGTTTTTCAAATATAATATAAAATACATATTTTTTCTTTTTATAATGAAATAAGTATTAAATTTTAAATATCATTATGAAATTTAGATTACAAAAGTTAAATTTGCAAAAATATTAAATTAGTTACTTATGAAACAAGGATAGTTGCTCAGCAACAAGTCCCTGCCGAAGAAGTGCTGCTCTCTGGCAGCCATTCCAGAGCCGCTCTGTGGCAGCAACACCAGAGACCAGCCTCGATTGGCATGCCGAAGAAGTGCTGCTCCGTGGCAGCCATTCCAGAGCCGCTCTGTGGCAGCAACGCCAGAGACCAGCCTCGATTAATATTCATGCTATAAGAAAAACAGGGAACAGTATTAGAACAAACTTGGTAATCTTATTTAAAATTCTGATTACAATACTGAAGCAGACAAAAACTCGCTAAAATATTTAAAAAGAAGATGCAATTTATAAACTTTTATATGCTTGTTATTAGTATTACATTGATGTTGCTCAACATAATTTCACCATAAATTGGGACTGATATGCCGCTGAA
Source organism: Pinus albicaulis (assembly GCA_034641835.2). Classification (NCBI taxonomy): domain Eukaryota; kingdom Viridiplantae; phylum Streptophyta; class Pinopsida; order Pinales; family Pinaceae; genus Pinus; species Pinus albicaulis. The sequence continues at coordinate 493,331,248 of CM076580.1, read as the reverse complement.
ATGGCATCAATTTTATCTGGCAAGCTACGATTCCTCCTTCGCATCATTCCAATGGACCATGAACAAAGAAGCAAATCATAACAGAAAAGGCAGTAATATGAAGAATTTATTTCCATTCTAGTGGCACGAGATCTAATGGAATTGATAGAACAAATTTTCACCAAAATCGAGATGTGGCACTCAATAATTGAATTGAAAAATCATAGATGAATTAAATAGAATGCAGTTGAATGAACGAAGTCCGGGATGTATTCATTTTGTTCTAAAATATCGGGAGAGTAGGAGGGAAAAGAGGATTCTTGAAGCATTTGAAAAAAATAAAGCTCTTCGTTCACCTAGGTGTGTTCCGGATCCACTCTACCAGGGGTTATTCTCTGCGGAATTTCTTTTTGAATTTGCATTATTGTAATGTACATCGGATTTATTGCAGAGGGACGAAGTATTAAACTCTGAAAATAAAATCGTTCTGCACTATTGTAAGCTAATTATATAATATTATATAATTAAAAAATATAAAAATAAATAAAACAATACAAAGTTGTGGGAATAAAACAATACAAAAGTGTGGGTCTTCACCGCGTTATTGCATGCAACCCACGTTGCAGTACTGCCGGAGTAAGCCATGGATTTTATTCAACAAGTGGTGTGGTTAGTCCCAAGTTCCACGATTTCCTCCCACTCACTGTTTTTGTTTTTGTGTGCTTGACAGCCAGCATCCTAACGAGATTTAGAAGCAGAGATGAAAGCAGTTAAAGATGTATTTCCCCCCATGCACCATTTTTGTTTGTGTGTGCTTGAAAGCCAACATCTTAACCAGATTTAGAAGCAGAGATGAGAGTAGTTAAAAATGCATTTCCTCCCACGCACCGTTTTTATTTCTGAGTTCTTGACATCCAGCATCTTAACTAGATTTTCATAGCCCATGCAATGGCTTACATTCAGAACCTGCAAAATAAAATCAGGATTTTACATACGCAGATGGACAAAGCAACAATCATAGCCGATGTAATGGCTTACATTATGGCTTACATTCAGAGCCTGCAAAATAAAATCAAGGAGACACAGACTTCCATGTTGATGTTTGTAGAGGTGATTGTAGGTGCAGCAGTGCAGGTAAGAGCGGCCCCCCAACAGAACTAGCATAGCACGATTTATGCACTCACCTTATGAATATCAATGGTATTATTGAATATGCATCGTAGATATTTGGGTTCAATGTTGAGTTCTTGTCTATTGTTAATCCTTTTGGAAAATACAACAATATCCCTCTCTGTGGGTAAGCTCTAGTATACCATACAATTCCATTTGATGGGGCTGGAATGATCAAAGTAACCCAATTTGCCTGTGATAATCTCTGGTAAATCTGAGCTATATTTAGCTGTGCCCACTAGGGCAACTGATGTTGCAGACCAGTGGGTAGCCGGTGGAGGAGCCTGGCATGTGACTACAGCTCGTGGTTGGGTAGAAGATGTTGCAGACCAGTGGGTAACCACTGGAGGAGACTGGCATCTGACTGCAGCTCGTGGTTGGGTAGAATATCCAAATTGAGTGCAGGGTTCCATATTGGAATAAAGAAACATTCCTTGACCATGTCTCCATCTTAACCCTGTATAATTTAACTGCAGAGCCAGAAAAAAGAAACTATTAGCTATAAAACCCATTCTGCTATTCAATTTTTTACAGACATCTATGGGATTTGGAACATGTAGTTTCTCCGGACCCCAATACAAATTCTTCAGTTGCCAAAAGCAGCTCAGATTACCCAAATGGTAAAGAACACAAAGGGAAATTACCCATGAATTTATTTGCATACTGTTATATCATATATGCTTTTTTTTTTTTTTAATATCGGCATAACTATCTCTCTAAATGGAATATAGCTCCTTCAATGTCTGTTCTAAGGAACAAGTATGCCCTACATTGCATTTAGAAAATTGAAACATAGATGTACTTTTACCAATTTGTGCATGTAAGTACACTAGACAAATGTTGATGAATTTTTTTTTTCTTGTAGAGTATTATGAACAAATGGTAAAGAACAGCAAAGGGAAATTACCCATGAATTTATTTTTGCATACTATTATATCATATATGAATATAGCTCCTTTAATGTTTTTTCTAAGGACCAAGTATGGTCTGCATTGCATTTACAAAATTGAAACACAGATGTAATTTTACCAGTTATCATGGATTTATTTGTAGCTTTGTACCATTTGGTGTGATTGCAGCAGTGTCCAGTGGCATATAGAAGACACCTAGGTCGAATAGGGCCGCACTCTGCTCATCTCAGTCCGCTTTAGCCCCCACGAGTGCCCGCTCAGGATTTTGTAATCTGACACCCAATATCTCATTTCCTTCATCTCGGCAGACATATCTACATTCCTCTTCTTTCTGACTTCTACTTTGTAGTTGTCTAGGACCATTAAAATAGAGGCAGTTAAATTCAACAGAGGATCTACAGAGATTCGGGCTGTTGCCAATGATAACGGTGCTCCCTGTGGGCTTTCCATTGATTTCACCGGCTCCTACTAACTAATACGGGTAGGGGCGCAGTTCCGTAAGAAAGGAATATAAAATTTATTGACGGACAGGTAGCTAACATGCAGTGTTGTTGTGGCCTGCAAGGTGGAAGCACATGAACTACATGAACTGCATGTATGTGTCGCTGGCGGTGGGAATTACTTAATAAAATAATAACATAGCATAAGGCATAAGAACTGAAAAAATAGTATAACATTTAATATTGTAGATTAATGTTAGTATTAATCTACACGGTGAGCATATATGATCAGAGAATTAAAAAAATAAGCAACATATTATATGCTCTGCCTTGGTCTGCCTCGGGAAGAGGCCAAATAAGATGGAAAAACTGTTTGTCCCTAAAAACTTTGCTATAAAATTTTATAACGTGATAAAGAGCAATAAAAACTTTGTTTAAAACTTAGTAAGAACAGATAATTAGTCTATTGACTAATGCTAATATCGGCAAACCGATTACAATAGTCCCTGCCTTAGCCGCAGGCGGCAGGGACTAATAAGAGAATAATACTATATATAAATTGACTAATAAATTAAGGAGACAAATTTTGAATTACTCATAAAAATTAATGATTTATTATTAATAAATAGTTTCAAGAAGCCATAAAAAATGAATTAGGTTGAGATTTCATATATGAACGCTCAATATAATTCAAGAGTACTTTCTCTAGTTAGAAAATAATTTAAAATTAGAATGGGAGAACCAAATTAAACAAAATATACTAAAATGAAGTGAATCGGATGCAAGTGTAGTTACAAATTAGTTAGTACTAATTAATAACTCTCACATGAAAAATATTAACTAGTTAAACTCATTTAAACTAGAAAATAGGATTAGAAGTCAACTAATAAAGGGAGGAGAGATTAAAATGATGGAGTCAACTAATAAAGGTAGGAGAGATTAAAATGATGGTTAATTGCTACAATGTATGGAGGAAGTGGATAATTATTCTAGGAAGTCCTATGCATGAGGCAACACAGAATTATGGAGTGGAATTATCCATGTCATCATCCAATTAATGTCAAGTCAGCGTTGCATTAACCATAGGTGGCATTCCATGCTAAAAGTAGACCAACTAAAAATGGAAAACCCTAAAAATAGAAATTGAGCCAAATGATAGAGAAAGTTTAGAAGTGAGTGAAAAATGGGAATATGTGCGCATAATAATTTATGGAATAGGGTATAATCATGAACACACTATATGTCTTAATGAGATTCTGATGAACTAATGAGTGTAATGTACCCAAATGCCCCATCCCCTAAAGCCCAACTGAGGATTATGATATTTAATGAGTCTAAGGAATTCTAGAGTAGGTTAGGTAATCATTTACCAAAAAAAAAATGTGTCCCAACAATTTTCATCCATTTTAGGTACCCATGAAAAAAGTTATGCAAGAAACAATATGAGAAGAGTGAGGTAAAGAGGAAAAACTTATTCGGAAGAAAGCCCCCCTCAAAATACAATGCATAGTATGTCAACTATGTAGGTTTTAGGAAGAATGATGGTGTTGTTGATCAACATCATTAATGTATCCTCAAATAAGTCCAATACCATCATATATGAATATTTTTACTTTTGGTTTATCTCTATACTTGCTAACGGTATCAATGAGAGCTCATGGAGTACCAAAAAATTAAAAAGTAGTTCCTTGTGACTTGCAAGTTTCCCCCACAAGTTGAATAGTTAACTATAAAGTATGTTGTACCCTTCATACAATGTGATTTGGATATGTAATGGGATATTTTTGGAGTTTTAAATTAGATATAAAATATTATTAGAAATTTAATTCAAAGACTATGCAAAATCATCTTCAAGATCTCCTTCAAAAGGAGGTGTTGGAGAAGTTGTAGTAGGACTAGTGTAAGGTATCAAAGAAGATTATTTGATGAAGTCATATGATTAAAGGAAATTGTGTCTGAAATACATTTATTCATGGCTTGTCTTTAATATTTTTCTTCAAATTTTCTAGAATATAATCATCTAACTTATGTTGCTAAATTAATTTGGCCATTAGATAAAAATTTTTATTCATACAAGAACTCTCTACATGGAAACCTCTTTTGTAGTAGCTGCACTTTATCCCCTCCTTAGATTTTTCTCCCTTCATAATCTTAGTATCACTATATTGATACTTTTATTCTCCATCTATATGATCAAGATCACTTATTTTTTCTTGCCTTTATTGTTGTCATCCTTCACTATAAGAACATAGGGTCTGGAAGGCTGACGAGCTCCAATGTGTATGAGATTTGTTTTCTCATTGTTACACAACATTTTGTCACTATCCCTGCAATCCCCATCTCGCCCATTGGAGAGTCATTTTTGTGACCAATAATTAGTGTCATGCCTTGCAAATACCATCATTGCATCCCTTTCCATGAGGAAAAAATTCCTTCTATTGACCATTTCCTGAGCAAACCACTAAGAGCACCTATTTTTGCCTTGGTGTTGGTAGCCCGTTATGCCCTCACGCTAATGAGACAGATTAACACTAGCCCCCACACCAGATGGTGCTCTGTCTTAGTTATCTTCCCACACCAATATTTTTATAGAAAGTTTTTTTAAAAATAGAGGCGAAGTTTCGATCACAACAACTTCGTGGATGAGTCATAGGGAGTGGTTCGACTGAATAACCATGGCCTTCCTCTTTTGGCCTCTTGTTTCCACCTTATTGGGAAACCTCCAAGGGATAAGGCCTCACTTCCACTATTGTAGGGATCCCAACCTCCTCCCCTCCTCTATAAATATAGCCATATTCCATTGATGTGCTAGTTGAACAGATAGCTGAAAAGTTAGCATAGAGGAGAAGCAATTATAGCTTCGTGAGAATAGTGCAGAGTGTGATTGTTTGTGTGTGTTGAGAACATAGTGAGATCTTGGACCTTTGTGTGTGAGAGTGTTACAAACATGCTTGGATACAGACCTGCTGAAGGAGAGCCTCAACATCAAGGCTTGGATGTAAACTCCCCTTGCTTTTATCATAATAAAATAAATCTGATGTTTATCTTCCATTCTTTTTTACGTATATAATGAGATTTATAGCATTCCTTGATCAATTAGATAGGTTGTAAATGTTTTTATTTTTTTTGTGGTTTTACGCTTGTCGTGGTGTCTTTTTCCTATACACGTAATCGAATGTTGGCAGCAGCGTGTATCGAGCTTTAGAAGAGGGACATATCAAGAAGCTTCGACGAAAGACGACAACATAACATCAGAAAGAGGTAGGTCATCTTTCTTTCTCTAAATTTCATTTAAAATCTAGGAAGGTAGATGTTAGAATGTTCCTGTAGTTGCTAGACCCACCCTAGGGCTAGAGGCATCGCCGCTGTCCACAGAGGGGATTTACCTGGACAACAAATTGGCGACTCCACTGGGGATTTTCCTTTGAGTTTGTCACTCTTTGAGGTCTTAGTCATTCGACGGATTCAGTTGAATGGACATTTCCCTATTTTTTCCTATGTTTTTCATCAATTGTGATCTTTTAGTTTTTACTTGAAGTGGTGAGTCTGGTCTTGGTTGGGAGAAATTCTTTTTTTTCTCTTGTTCAGGCATTGACGCTTTTATTTTTCTGACAGTCGTGCCAATTGGCGCTAGTTTCACCCAGAAAAGTCATGCCAATTTTAGGGTGTGTTAAAAAATAAGGTTTTTTCCCTAAATCCTTCACCAGTGTGTCTTACCCTTCTGGTCATTTTCTCTGTATGATTTACATGTTCTCTCCTTTACCTTTTCACTTGTGAGCATAGATTACATTGCTCATTGTTCAACTCAAGAGTCTTGTTTCTATGATTGCTTGATCTAAAAGGGAATGAATGCATTATTTTGAGCTCATGCTTTGGAAGTATTTTTTGTGCTTGACCTCATATGTCTTGTAAACTTTTGAAGAATTTTGTTACAAAGTGTTTAAAACTAAGATTTCATTCTTAGTGTTTGTTTGCATCCTTTTTTCATTCATCCTTCCATTAAGGAAATTTGCGTTCATTTAGTTTTCATCTCATAGTTTTCTTTTTGTTAAAATGCATTAGATCACATTGCATTGAAATGTATTTTTTGAGATTTATCATTGAACTTAGATTACATTGTTTAATGATTGAAAACTAAAAATCACATTGAGTGCATTGTCTTTCATTAAAAGAATGCATTAAGTAGAGTCTCATTTCATCGAAAAATGCATTTAGTGCATTCTTATTATTTCAAATGAAAAAGGAAATTGTGCATAGATTACAACTGCATAGTTTTCAAAAAAGATATTTTTTCATATATTACATTGCATAATTCGCATTGTTGAATGTTTTAGATTACTTTTGCACAGTGAAATTCATTTAGTTAGGAAAAAGTTTCATTTTCAGTATTATTGTACGTTGCATCATTTTTTGAGACTCTTCCCTTAACTAGATAGCATTCATCGAATTGAAAGATTTCTTTCCTCATGTAGCTGCATATAGGAGATTGTCAGATGACATGCGCTAGGGCCTTGAAACCCAGACATAATTCAAGATCAACTTTAAAATTTATTGAATCAACCTAAGGAAGAATTGATGTTGGGTATGTGTTATATTCTTTCCATTACTAGCCCCACTCACTGTACGTTGCACCGGGTGCAGTACTGTCGGGGTCTGCGGTAGCACCCTGGCAAAAAAAAAAATTTGGTGTGTGGACCCACTCGTATGTGGACCCACCCATGTTTTGTGCATGAGTTTACACATGGTTTTGGGGTACAATGGTCTTCGTCCCCTGGTATTTTGTAGATCCATTCAAGGGAACTACAATTATGTTCTAATCCAGGGTTAATGGATTTGGGTTTATGTATGCTTTGGCATGTATATATGTGTTGTAACACTAAAAGGAATATAATGAAAAATCAAGCTGGTCGTCCCGATTTGGGATCCAGGGGAAAAAGATATGTGTTTATCTATTTTATGTTTTATGCTCTCGCTTTTGTTTATTTTCTATTATAAGATTCATGTGTAGATAATTTTTGTTCAAGGTTAAAACCTACATTTGGTATCAGAGTTGTTTCGAATTTAAGGGGACGCCTTTGCTGCTGAGGATTTTTTGCTCAGGCCTGAGGTAGACCCTATTGAGTGGGAGATCTATGGGATCGATTCTTGCGGTGAAAGAAGATGGCAAGCGACAGAAAGATAGAGATTGAGAAATTTAATGGTTAGAGTTTTGAGTTGTGGAAGCTCAATATGGAGGATCTGCTGGTGGATAAAGATCATTGGATTGTAGTAGATCCAAGTACTAAACCAATGGAAATGTTAGATGAAGACTGGAAGAAACTGGATCGGAAGGCTAAGAGCACAATACGGTTGTGTGTCTCCGATTAAGTATTTTTGAATGTATCTAGGGAAGCTACGGCGAAGAATTTGTGGGAAAAACTTGGGACTTTGTACCAATCTAAGTCTATGGTGAATAATTTTTTCCTGCGGAAAAAGCTGTATAACCTGAGGATGAAGGAAGGAGACTCGGTGACAGAGCATCTAAACGCCTTCAATACTATGGTAATTTAGCTATCATCTGTTGATAATAAAATCTCAGATGAAGATAAGTGCATCAGTTTGTTGTGTTCTCTACCAGACTTGTGGGACAGTCTGGTTATTGCAATAGGTAGCAATACAAATACCTTGAATTTTTATGACATTGTCTCAGCCTTGTTGTTGAAGGAAATGAGACGGAGAAATATAGAGGATCAAAATGGATATGCCTTATCTGTACGAGGACGGTCCCAAAATAGAAACAAGAATAAGGTTTCGAGTGGGAGATCCAAATCTAAAGGGAGATCTAAATATCCTGGAAATTTTGTAAAGGTATGTTGGAAATGCAGAAAGGAAGGGAATTACAAAAAGGAGTGCACATCTAAAGCTCCTGAGAAAGGAAAGGGATTTGATGATGCTCCTTCTGCAGAGGCAAAAACCACCTCAGATGAAGATGGGGATGTGTATTTGGCTTCTTCTTCAGATACACATGTAGATCATGAGTCATGGTTTATTGACTCAGGTGCATCCTTTCACTTCACTCCCCATAGGGATTGGTTCTGCGAGTATGAGAAATATGATAGTAGTGATGTCTTCCTAGGGGATGATAGGAAGGCCAAAATCGTCGGACGTGGAAATTTCAAGTTGAGGCTGCAAGGTGGAAGGATTAGAACACTTCCTGGTGTTTTTCATATTCCTACATTGGCCAGAAATCTAATTTTTGTAAGCAAGATGGATGATGCAGGTGTAAAAACAGTGTTCGAGAAATATTCCTGCAAGATGGTTCGGGGAGCACTGGTATTAATGTGGGCAGTTCGGACTGGAACTATGTACAAGCTACAAGGTAGCACTATTATTGATGGGTGTAACAATTCTATGGTTCCTGAAGGTGGAGCGAAAAACCTAGCTATCTCTGGTGAAAATACCATGCTATGGCATCAAAGTATTGGACATATTGGAGAGAAGGGCCTTCAGATACTGCATAGAAATGGTATGGTAGAAGGTATGTCTAATTTCTCTTTGGATTTCGATGTCTGTGAACATTTTTTATATGGGAAGCAGAATCGGGTGAGTTTTCCTTCTAGTGCTAAGAGGGCGAACAAGATAATAGAACTTGTGCACAATGATGTGTTTGGACCTGTGTCAGTTCCATCACTGGGAAAGTATGTGTGCTATGTTTCATTCATAGATGACTTCTCAATGAATACATGGATATATTTCTTGAGGAATAAATCTAAATTCTTTGACAAATTTAAAGAATTTAAGGCTCTGGTGGAAAACTAGACAGAGAAAAAGATAAAGGCGCTAAGGATAGATAATGGTGGGGAGTTCTGTAAGAAGGAATTTGAAGAGTTCTGTAAGAAGTGTGGTATAGCATGACAGAAGACTACTCCATAGACACCTCAGCAAAATGGAGTTGTAGAAAGAATGAACAGAACACTGATGGAAAAGGCAAGAAGCATGCTCAGTGGTATCGGGTTAGGACAAGAATTCTGGGTAGAGGAAGTGGAGACTGCATGCTATCTGGTTAACAGATCACCTTCATCAGTGTTGGAGGATAAGACTCCACTTGAGGTATGGACTGGGAAGAAACCCTCTCTTTCAAATCTAAGGGTATTTGGATGTGATGTACATGTAAGGGTATTTGGATGTACATGTTCCAAAGCAGAAAAGGACCAAGTTGGATAATAAATCTGAAAGGTGCATCTTTATTGGTTATAAGGATGGTTTAAAAGGTTACAATCTTTGGAACCCGGAAACAAGGAAGGTTTTGTATAGACGAGATGTGGTGTTTAGAGAGGTGAAACATGAATTCGTACCAAAGAAACCTGAGAAGATAGAGTTTGAGCTAAATGAGAATGAATCAGAATCTACAATAGAAGAAGACTCAGAAGAGGAAGAGCCAAAAACTCCAGTTGTGAGAAGATCAGTTCGGGAAAGAAGGCAACCAGAAAGGTATAGTCCAACTGCTTTCTGTTCAAGTTTTGCCTTAACTATAACTGATGATGATCGTAGAACTGTCAGGGAGGTAGTAGATTCAGAGGATGGAAAACTCTGGAAGGAGGCCATGGTTGATGAAATGGCATCCTTGCACAAAAATGAGGCATGGGATCTGGTGGAGTTGTCGGCTGGAAGGAAGCCCATCGGGAGCAAATGGGTGTTTAAGAAGAAGATGAATGTAGAAGGCAAGGCAGAGAAATACAAAGCTCAGTTGGTAGCGAAAGGTTATTCCCACGTGCCAGGAATTGATTTTGGTGATATTTTTTCTCCTGTTGCCAAAGTTACTACTATTAGATTACGTTTATATGTTTCTGTTGCATTTGATTTTGAGATAGAACAGATGGATGTGAAGACAACATTTCTTCACGGGGATCTAGAAGAGGAGATCTAAATGAAGCAACCTGAAGGCTTTATGGTGAAGGGTAAGAAAGAATTGTTATGTAGGTTGAAGAAGTATCTGTATGGGTTAAAACAGTCACCAAGGATGTGGTATCCGAAATTTGATACCTATATACGGGGACTTGGCTTCACAAGAAGCAAGGAGGATTATTGTGTTTATTTTAAATTAATTGTTGACCGTGTTATTTTTTTGGTCTTGCATGTGGATGATATGTTGTTGATTGGAAATGAAAAAGAAATTATCCAAGATTTGAAGACCCAAATATTCTCCAAATTCGACATGAAGGATCTTGGTGCTGCAAACTATATTTTGGGCATGGAAATTAAGAGAGATTGGGAAAAGAGGAAGCTCTGGTTAAACTAGAGGAAGTATGTCGAGAATGTATTGCAAAGGTTCAATATGAAGGATAGTAAACCGGTGAATGTTCCTATTCCTGTAGGTGTAAAGATGTCTATTGAACATTGTCCCAAGACACAAGAAGAAGAGGAGGATAAGTCCCGTGTTCCATATGCAAGTGCAGTGGGTAGCTTGATGTATGCAATGGTTTGTAGAAGACCAGATATTGAACATGCAGTGGGAGTATTGAGCAGGTTTATGTCAAACCTAGGGAAGGAGCATTGGACAACAATGAAGCGGGTTTTCAGATATTTACGTGGCACTAGTGATTATGGTTTGTGCTACCAGGGAAGACCAGGATTGGAAAGAATGTTGGACATTCGTGGTTTTTTTGATGCAGACTGGGCCGGAGATCTGGACCAAAGAATATCTACAAGTGGGTATGTGTTTAGCCTATTTGGAGGCGCACTCAGTTTGATGAGTAAAAGACAGTCTGTAGTGGCACTTTTAACTACAGAGGCAGAATACATAGTAGCCACTCATGCAAGCAAGGAAGTAGTTTGGTTGCAGAGATTGTGTTCAAATATGGGGTTGGTACGGCAAGCTATAAGGATAGAATGTGATAGCCAAAGTGCAATTTTCTTGGCTAAGAACCATGCTTATCATTCAAAGACAAAGAACATTGATGTTCAATATCACTTTTTAGAGATATGGTTGAGGCTAAAAGGGTGTTGCTAGTAAAGGTGGACACTTTGAAGAATGTTGCAGATTCATTGACGAAGTCTGTGAGCACTCAGAAGTTCTCTTGGTGTATAGAAACAATGGGTGTTGAAGAATTTGCCCAATGACTTAGCTATCTTGTGCCCCCCTGCGGAAAGAAAACAATAAGTGGGAGAATTTTGGGTATATGTTATATTCTTTCCACGACTAGCACCACATGATGTACGTTGCGCCAGGCGCAGCAGGGGGGTCACAGGGGGGCCGACAGCCTCCCCTGTTGGGGTCTGGGGTAGCGCCCCAGCAAAAAAAAAATATTGGTGTGCGGACCCACTCATAAGCAAACCCACCCATGTTTTTTGCATGAGTTTGCACATGGTTTTGGGGTACGATGGTTTTCAGCCCCTAGTATTTTGTAGATCTGGTCAAGGGAACTATGGTTATGTTCTAATCCAGGATTAATGGATTGGGGTTTATGTATGCTTAGGAATGTATATATATGTTTTGTAGCACTAAAAGGAATATAATGAAAAATCAAGCTGGTTGTCCCGATTTGGGATCCAAGGGAAAATATCTGTGTTTATCTGTTTTCTATTTTATGCTCTTTCTTTTGTTTATTTTCTGTTATAAGATTTGTGTGTAGATAATTTATGTTCAGGGTTAAAACCTACAATTGAAACCTAACACAACATTTTTTAGTGTTCTAGGCTAGAGACATGTTCTGGCATCTTAAAACCTAGTAGCTGTCGTTTGCCATCTAGCTTTAGCCAGCGTTAGTATGGACTTGTGCTCTCTGTACCATCGAGTATATAAAGGGAGACCCTTTTAGGTTGCAATCCTTTTATCCATAGGAAGCCGAGTTTGCCGCCTTGTAACCATGATACACCGAACACAACATTCGGGGAGACTACCTGCACGTACAAAAATTCCTTAGTCATTTCTCTTTCATTTGATCACCAAGGTGTATATGGAAGTTCACGGAAACTTGGTACACCCTGTTTCTTAGATTACCAGAGTAGTCATTTCAATATTTTCGTGACTCTTTAAAAGAGAAGAGATCATCAAGCACTTGTCCTTTCATGCTCGTTTCAACCTGAAAGTGATAGAGTCACCTTTTTCCTGTTTCTCGACTCTTAAAATATGAAACGACAGAGTTTTGTTTCAATTTCCTAAAAAATTAACTCCCACAAAATATTCCTGGTTAAATTTATCTTCCTTAATGTTTTTTTTTCCAATGGAAACTTTTCGGGAGTTTTCCAACCAAGGAATCCCCTCTAAAGGTAATCCTAGTCCTTTTCCTGCTTTTGGGAATGTTGGTGCTCCTTATATGGCAACATTGTACCTGCCTGGGTTAACTGTTGGATTGCCTATTTGGTTATTCTCCACCTCTGTGGTCTCAAGTGTTCTGCCTACTGTGCAACCATCTCCTCCACCTGAACAACATCATGTTGATTCTAAAGTGGAAATCTCCCCTTCTTCACCTATTTCTTCATCCTCCTCTTCTACTTCGCTTGGTGAAAGTCTGGATTCTAGTACCCAGGTGGCTAAGAAGAAGAATAAGAAGACCAAGAAGAATAAGTCAGCTAAGCGAGAGGCTAATGTTGTAGCTATCGTGCCTAAGAAACCTTTCCTTGATAAACCATCCAAACTTCCACAAAAGGTCAAATTCGCTTGCATGTTGTGCAAAGGTGACCATCTTATTCGAGACTTCCCTGGCATTCCCAAGGTACTTCAAGCATGGTCTGACGGTCATCCATTGTTGCCTTTGGATTCTGGAAGTCATATTGGTGGCACATATTCAACTAGCCATGATAAGACTCATAAGAAACAGGGTAAGATTACCAATCCCTATAATTTGTGTGAAGGGAATCATCCCATTCACCTTTGTCCATACATGGATGAAGCCACGAGAGTGTTGTAAAACTCTACTATTTCTGCACCGTGCCTTCCGGTTGGTTACCAAAAGTTTTCTTTGAGTCCTCTGCTAGTTGATTCCATGATCGGTCAAGATTCATCTTTGGTTGATCCCGCTCCCCTGAAAATTCAAATTCATGAATCTGTTCTCGACCAACCATTGGTTAAGGAATCAATCGATCTAACCTCACCTATGGTTCATCAGGTCTTTTCCATCGAGAGTGGATCTCATTCCCCTGACGTTCTTCTTGTTTCTTCAGATTCCTTAGACTTGCAGAAATATCCTCCTGTCCCTATGACTCAAGAAGTTTATCTTCCTGCTCCCATGTATGTGGTCCAAGAGGATGCTCCTCTTACTCCGGTAACACTAGGGGAAGAACATCTCAGTTTGATGGCACCCCCTCCAGGTAGCTTGATCACTTCCTTCGATTAGAGTTGGTTTGCGAGATACCGTCTTCCTTCTTATGTGCCTTTTGAGATCACGGTACAGACCTTTGATGTGGTCATACACAGCACCATTATAGATGAAGGCACGTCTGTTAGTATTTTGTCTTCCACTACTTGGCAAGCTTTTGGTTCTCCACCACTTGTGCTTGTTATGCATAATCTATTAGAATTTAAAAGAAGAACCAGTCAACCATTAGGGATCTTTCCAAAGTTTCCTATTACTTTGGGAGGGAAAACCTTCTATATAGATGTGATGGTTGTTCCAGGCCCCTTGGATTTTAATTCACTCCTGGGGCACAATTAAGCTTATGTCATGGGTGCACTTGTCTCCTTCTTCTTTCTTGTGATCTGTTTTTCACACAAAGGTCAGATCGTGACAATTAATCAACTTTCATTCTTTGGTCCTGATGTGACGTTTGGTCCACCATCGTCCCTTCTAGGTCTTTATCCACCGGTTGTGTCTTCCCCACCGCAGGATAATTATGTGGCTACCTATCCCATGCCTGCATTTAGTAATAGTGTCATTGTGCGTCATGTGCTGGGGGCATTGGATCTGGATTTCCGAGATGTTGTTCTCCCATCAGATGAGAACCTCCTAGAATCCATGACTTATTATTTGACATGATGAGTTATTTTCGGAGCATAGTTAATTTTCTTGTGTCAATATCCCTAAAAAATGAAACAAGGTCCTCGGAGCATGGTTCATTTTCTCGTGTCAAGCTCCTTTAAAAATGAAACAAGGTTGTTGGAGCAGAGTTTGTTTTCTTGTGTCAAGCTCCTTAAGAATGAAACAAGGTGTCATGAGGATGGTTCGTCTTCTATGTCAACCTCGTTAAAAAATTAATTAGGTCACGAGGATAGTTATTTTAATGTGTCAACCTCGTTAAAACAATGAAACACGTTCCCGTTCAATTTGAGTCTTCGATAAGATCTCATAAAATCCCAATCGAGTCTTTCTCTTGATCTTGTAATTTGAACCTTCACTCCATCAGCCTTTCATATAGACTGAAGCTTGGGGGTCATGTACCTCGAATTGAGTCACCATGCTAGGGCATGATTACTTTTTCAAGCATATTTTGTTTCCGTTTCAAGCTTGTGTAAAAACGAAACCGGTTTCAAGCATAGTTTATCAAAGTTTCAAGCTTGTGTAAAAATGAAACCACCTCCAAGCAGATTTTCCCATGGTTTCAAGCTTGTGTAAAAATGAAACCATTCCCATTTTACCTCTTGTGATTGCCATTTTATCAGCCTATTTTTCCATATGAACCTTGGTTTTCTCATTTCATCGTCCCCATCTACTTGGCAGATCATACACCCTCACTTGATTGTTTTACCCATTCCTAAGGAACCGCTGCGATGAGTGGTCTTGTTAGCTAGCCTCTTGACCTTTATCTTGTTCTGAGAAGTTCCACCATCACTGGAACCAGTTGCTACCCTTTATGCCACTCGTTCCTCCAAGAGGAGTCAACTTTCAGTTCTTTTCTGACTCTCTAAAATCGAAAAGAATATTGAGACTCTTGTCGTTTCAAACTTGTTAAATGGATGCGAAGTGATATCTACCTAGTATATGTTTACCCCTTTTTCGTGCTGGGATAGATTATTTGAAAAAAAGGAATACCTTAGCCTATTGCGACTAAGAGGTTCTTTCAGATATTATTTTCTACCTTTTCAGATCTGAGAGACTATTTACAAAAAGGGCCATGATGGAGTTTTCTTTTCTGCCTTCTTTTCAAACTCTCTAAACATGAAAAGATGTCGAGTTCTCCCTTTTTCAAGCTCGTTAAACCCTGATGACATCGGATTTCATCGCCATGACATTCCTCAAGTTCCTCCTTCCTATGGCTCGTAAAATGTACTAGGATGGATTTGTCTGAAGGACAAAATTATATGACAAGCATATGCTATCATCTTCAAGCTTGTGTAAAAATAAAAAGGTACTCACCAGAAATGGTGGGGGAAAATGGAAGTTATTCATCAGTTGTGTTGGCAATATGTCACTCTTGAATATGAAACTTGTCTATAGTTCGTGTCGGGTTAGGATATCTTCACTATGTCACTTTACCTCCATGGGTTCGGGAAATCTGTTTGCCTCTCATTCAATTACAAATCTTTTCAACATGACCTCTGATTGTATTTAAGTCAAATGCTGCAAAATTCCAGAGTCGTGTCGCTGATATGTTCTAGAGAAAATCCTTCTACAGTTTGTACATTTCCCGATCCTCTGTTTCAGTCTTGATTCACACTCATATTACCTTCTTTGTTTCTTGTCGATGATGTTGGATTCATTATGACCCTCCTTCAATGGATTTCTTCCTGTCGACTTCAACCCATTATCCGAGAAGTTGATCTAGAGACTCCTTTCGGGTACCTTAGATCTCGCATGCCCTAATGGAAATTTATTCACATTCAATGATAGGTTCACATCATGCACCTTCGATCGGGTGATTTCACGGTTTTTCGACTTCAACTCATTGTTCACATTCCGTGAATTATACTACTTGCACCTTCAGATCCATTATCATTATTGGTGGTTTCTCTCGCACTTGTTAAAAATTCACATCATTGACCGGTAATCAAGTGATTTTCTAGCATGTTTGACTTCAACACATCTATTCACATGTTGGAATTCATACTTTGATCGGGTGGTGTTGGAACACAAGACCCTGGGCTTCGATCACAAAAGTCTAGGTTGTGAGGAGTGACGAGTCATTCATGATTATATGCATGATTGTTTATATGGATGGCTATGACCATACCATGGGTCCTCTCGTTTTGATCCTCTCTATACAGATGGTTGTGCCCATGTCGTGGATCTATTTTCATATGATCCCTTCATTCAGATGGCTGCGTCCATGCCGAGGATTCATTCACATGATCCTCTTCTTAATGGATAGTTGCGCCTATACCATGGATTCATTTATTTTCAATAGAGATTTCAGTTATGTAAATGTATCTATGCTTGATTTGCAGGTCTCCCGACAGCAGCATCTGGTTCCTTGCACGTACTTGTAAAGAATTTCACCCCTCACTCATGTTTGGACTTCATACTTTAGGGGGCATATGTTACACAGAATTTTTTCACTGTCCCTGTAATCCCCATCTCGCCCATCAGAGGTTCATTTCTATGATCAATAAGTAGTGTCATGGCTTGCAAATACCATCATTGCATCCCTTGCCATGAGGACACCATTCCTTCTATTGACCATTTCCTGAGCAGACCACTACAAACACCTGTTTTTGCCTTGGTGCTGGTAGCCCATTATGCCCTCATGCCAATGAGGTAGATTAACACTAGCCCCCGCGCCAGCTGGTGCTCTGTCTCAGTTAGCTTCCCATGTCAATCTGTTTATGGAAAGTCGTTTAAAAATAGAGTTGAATTTTCGATCACAACAACTTCATGGGTGAGTCATAGGGAGTGGTTCGACTGAATAACCATGACCTTCCTCCTTTGGCCTCTTGTTTCCACCTTATGTGGAAACATCCCAAGGGATAAGGCCTCCCTTCCACTATTGTAGGGATCCCAACCTCCTCCTCTCCTCTATAAATATAGCCATCTTCCATTGATGTGATAGTTGAACAAATAACTGAAAATTTAGCATAGAGGAGAAAAAATTATAGATTCGTGAGAATAGTGAAAAGTGTGATTGTTTGTGTGTGTTGAGAACATAGTGAGATCTTGGAACTTTGTGTGTGAGGGTGTTGCAAACATGCTTGGATACAAACCTGCTGAAGGAGAGCCTCAACATCAAGGCTTGGTTATAAACTCCCCTTGTCTGTTGTTTATCTTCCATTCTTGTTTACGTATATAATGAGATTTCTAGCATTCCTTGATCAATTAGATAGGTTGTAGTTTTTTTTATGTTTTTCATGGTTTTACACTTGTCATGGTGTCTTGACTATCTGTATAGGTAATCAAATGTTGGCAACAACGTGTATTGAGCTTGAGAAGAGCGACAGATCAAGAAGCTTCGACAGAAGAAGAAAACATAGCATCAGAACGAGGTAGGTCATCTTCCTTGCTCTGAATTTCATCCAAAATCTAGGAAGCTAGATGTTAGTATGTTCTCGTAGTTGCTAGACCCACCCTAGGGCTAGAGGGATCACCTCTTGTTGTGTAACCAGCTCCAAAAATAGAAGAAAAGAGATATCAACGCCTTAGAAATAAGCCACTTCGAGGGGGCAACCTCCAATACATTACATAAATGAACAATTCTTGGATGATTCAATTTACAAAACCTCCTTTCTATATATATGAGTCCATGGGGCCATAATGTAATCCCAGTGGGCCACAATTTAATCCCAGCTGACCTAACAATAATAATTTAAGGGCACAATAATAACAAAATGGGTGTTACAAGGGTACAATAGAAACAATAAGGGGGTTACACTAACAAGAATAAGGGACTATACTAGTAATATAGGGACCTAACATGCCCCTCTCCTTCAAAAAAGTGTTGTCCTCAATGCTTGAGTAGCTCTGGGTGCTTCTATATAAAATTATCATCCTCCCATGTAGAATCTTCAGTGGGTAAGTTCTTCCACTTGATCAAATACTCTAAAATTGATCGATTTCATAGCTATCGAGTTCTTTTTTCCGTGACCGCTTCAGGTTCCAATATGATTTTTCTTTCCTCATCAAGTTCTAGCAATATTGTTTGAACTGGAAGATTTTCACCTATGACCTTCTTTAAGCATGGAACATGGAAAACTAGATGCACTCGCGAAGAAGCAGGAAGCTCCAATTTGTATGTCATAGCACCAATATTTTGCAACACCTTGTAAGGACCATAGTACTTTGGCGATAATTTATTATCCTTCTTAGCTTGCTTGAGGGAAATTTGTTTGTATGGTTGTAGCCGTAAAAATACCCAATCTCCTACATCAAAACTTCTCTTGCTGCGATGTTGATTTTCCTGTTGTTTCATTCGATTTTGTGCCAAATTCAGGTTATCCTTTAAGAGTTGGAGAACTTCTTGCTGATGCTCGATGTGATCTTCCACTACTTGAACCTTAGAATTTTCCCTTAAAGATGATGTGATCGATGGTGGATGATATCCATAAAGTGCCATAAATGGGGACATTTTTGCTGCAGTATGGAAGGAAGTGTTATACCACCATTCAGCGAGAGGTAACCACTTGACCCATTGTGTTTGTTTATCATATACAAAACAACGAAGATATCCTTCCAAACATTTATTTACTATCTCAGTTTGACCATCAGATTGATGATGATAAGATGAGCTATGAGCTAATTGAGTACCCAAACAAGAAAATAACTCCGTCCAAAAATTTCCAGTAAAAATGGGATCTCTGTCGCTCACAATAACCTTTGGGCTTCCATGTAGCTTTTGAATTTTGTCCATAAATGTAGTAGCAACTGTACTTGCTTTAAATGGATGAGATAATGCACAAAAGTGTGCATACTTGGTAAGTCTATCAACTACCACCATGATGACACTCTTTCCTTTGGACTTAGGTAAACCAGTGATAAAATCCATTGAAATCTCCTCCCAATGTTAGCTTGGAATGGATAAAGGTTGTAGAAGTCTTGGGGTCTTAATTATCTCAACTTTATTCTACTGGAAAACCAAACATTCTGCCACAAACTTTTGAATATCATATTTAAGGCCATCCCAAAAAAAATTCTTTCTTCACCCTATGGTAAGTTTTTAAAAATCTTGAGTGTCCTCCTAAAGGAGAACTGTGCAATTCTAGAAGAATATTTTGTTGAAGTTGGGAATTCTTACAAAGATATAAGCAATCTTTGTACCATAAGGAATCATTTTTCCAACTAAATGTATCATATGTACTAGGATCTTGATGAAAATTTTGAATGAGTGTCCATACATCTTTGTCCTTCTTCCATTCATCTCTTGCTTCGGTTATCCATTCTGGTTGGATAGTAGAAATGGCACAAAGAAATGCTTCCACCTCTTCATTCTTTCTTGAGAGTGCATCTGCAACAAAATTAAGCTTTCCTTTCTCGTAGATTATTTCAAAGTCATAACCCAACATCTTTGTGACCCATTTTTGCTGCTCTTCTGAATATTTTATTTGTTCCAAAAAGTTTTTAATACTATCATGATCAGTTTTTACCTTGAAGTGTCTTACCATTAGGTAAGTTTTCCATTTCTTTAGTGCATGTAGTATTGCTAACATTTCCTTCTCATAAATAGGTTTTTGTAAATACTTTCCTTTGATTGGACGACTTTCAAAAGAAATGGATCTTCCTTCCTACATTAAAACAGCACCAATTCCATTTCTCGAGGCATCACATTCCACAATAAAGGTTTTTGTGAAGTCTGGCATAGCTAAGACCGGTGCTAGGCACATTGCCTCTTTAAGATGTTCAATGGCCTTAGTTGCTTCAAGAGTCCATGAAAATGCATCTTTATTCAATAATGTTGTTAGATATGCTGCTATTCTCCCATAATTCTTAACAAACATGCGATAATACCCTGTTAACCCAAGAAATCTTCGCCACTGCTTTATGGTTGTGGGGACTTTCCATTCCTTAATGGCTTTAATTTTTTTAGGGTCTAATTTAACACCCTCGTGAGATACAATATGACCCAAATATTCCACCTCTTGTACTCCAAAGAAATATTTGGATGTTTTTGCATATAATTGTTTCTCCTGCAATAGTTTGAGCACCCTGTCAACATGTTCAACATGATCCTTCCAAGACCTGCTGTAGATTAGTATATCATCAAAAAATACTAGCACAAATTTTCTAAGGAAGGGTTTGAAAATGGAATTCATCAACCCTTGAAATGTAAAAGGTGCATTGGTAAGGCCAAAAGCCATGACCAAAAATTCATAATGACCCTCATGAGTTTGAAATGTTGTTTTTGGAATATCTTCAGTCTTCATTCTAATTTGATGATATCCTGAATGAAGATCCAACTTGGTAAAATAAATTGCTCCATGTAATTCATCCAATAATTCATCAATCACGAGAATGGGAAATTTATCTTTAATGGTGAGCTTATTGAGCTCCCTATAATCCAAAAACATTCGCCATGATCCATCCTTCTTGTGTACCAATACTACAGGAGCAGAGAAAGAACTTTGACTAGGTTGAATTATACCCGCCTCTAACATTTCTACAATCATACGTTCAATTTCGCTCTTTTGGAAGTAAGGATATCTATAAGGCCCGATGTTTGGAGGAACACTTCCTGGAATCAAATGAATAGCATGATCATGATTACGAATAGGTGGGATTCCTTTGGGAGTTTCAAACACCTTGGAATGATTGTCCAAGACTTGTTGGAGATCTGCAGAAATAGATGATTTTGATGTTGGAACTTCTAGTGAGCATAATTTTGCAATTACGCCTCATTGTTATTTATTTAGAATCTTTTCCATGACATTAGAGATTATTATCCTTCCCAGCTTCCCTGCAATACCCCGTAATTCGACTTCCTTTCCTTCTGAAAAAAATTTCAAGAAAAGTTCTTGAAAATTAAAAGCTATTGTCCCCAAAGATTGTAACCATTGTACTCCTAGTACAAAATCACCACCTCCCATAGGAATGGAAAGCATTGGACCAGTTAATACATATTACCCCATGGTTAGATTGATATTATGGCATTTTCTAGAGCAATTTATAGTTCCTCCATTTGCAACCATCACTTGACATTCTGGTGCTGGGTATAGGAAACAATTTAATTCCTTGGCTACCTTACAATGAATAAAATTATGGGTGCTACCTGAATCAATCAACCCTATTACCTTTTTCTTCTTGATATGTCCTTCTATATTGAGAGTTTGAGGAGTGGCAATTCCTGCCAGTGCATTACACTATATGGTCAGATTCATTTCTTCCTCTTCTAGGGCTGGTTCCTAGTGTATATCCTCTTTTTGTTCATTTTCTTATTCCTCTTCACAATCTATGTAAAACAATTTCTTCTCAGCACACTTATGACCTTTAGTGTATTTTCTATGACAACTGTAGCAAAGCCCTTTTTCTCTTTTTTCTTCCAATTTTTGTGGTGTCAACCTTGTGGGTTGTGGAAATCTAGGCGTAGCCACACTTCCTTCTTTATAGAATTGAGTGGTAGGCTTCCTTGTCGTCATAATTTTACATTCAAATTTTCTTGCCAACCTGAATGCCTTCTCCAATGAATCATGTTCCAAAAGGTGAACTTCATGTTGGATGTTATCCTTTAAAGTTCCTATGAAGAGATCAATCATGTGTTCCTTTGGAATATAAGTTACCCTTATATTCAATTTTTGGAAGTCCTCAATGTGCTACCCCACTAAACCCTTTTGTTTGAGATTTATCAATTGGCTAAAGAAGGTGCTTCTCTTTGTATCCTCATAATGTGCTATCATTTCCTCCATAAAAATTGACCAAGTGACAACTTTTTTACGGGAGAAAAGCCATCGATACCATACAAATGTATTTTTTTCTAAATGTAAAGTTGCAATGCGTACCTTTTTTGGGTTTTTCACATTATGGAGATCAAAATATTGATCCATCTATAGTATCCATGTTACAGCATCCTTTCCATCAAACTTCCTCATATCCATTTTTGGAATATGGTGGTTCTTCCCACCAACATTAGATTTTATGAAATCATGATTAACATTTATTTTGTTTTCATCATGAGGTTCTTCTACTATATTTTCACCATTAGGAAACATTTCTTGTATCAACTTTGTCAAACCTTCCATGTCTGCTTTTATATCACTCTTCATGTTTTCTATGTTGTCTTTCATGTCATCCATCTTAGCTTCCATGCCAGCTTCCAGGCCATCCATCTTAGCTTCCATGCCTTTCTTCAAACAATCCATCTTTGCTTCCACGCCTTTCTTCAAAACTTCCATTTCATTTTTTGTTGCTCTTTGCGAGAGAAAAAATTGGTGCACTTGCTCTTGTAATTTTGATAGATCATGTTCCAATTCTTCATCTTCATGAGTCATCGTAGAGCCTTCTAAAGGCTTAATGGGTGTTGAATTATTTTTACAGGGCATCTTTTAGAACTCAATACTGATATATATTCTACAATATGCCCTTGAAATCAATTCAAATTGATTCTTCAAACAAGACTTATGCAATTCGAAAAAAATACACACCTTTTTCTTTCTTTTGATGAGCTCCATATTGAAATTTTATTATCTCTGTGATTGCAGCACTTCAATATTTGAATTTCAGCACCAACGTAGCCCTCTAAATTTTCTTTTGAATTCCATAGGTCTGACCTGATTTGGATTCTCCAAGACAAAGTTATGTCCAATCTTCCACAATGACCTAATTATGGACTGGTTTAGTAGAGTGAACTTGTACAACTTATCACGTGTCACTGTTTCATCGTTAAGCTCCAAAATTGATAGCTAAGAAACTAAAGTCCATGTAATTGTGACCACTTTTTACGGCACTCCAATCCGATGCTCAAAGAGAGAGTTATGAATCTTTTCCCACAATCCCCTTTTTGAGATGAAATTCGGGAGCCTGAAAAAGCACTACCTTCCACAAATCATATTTCCAAACATATTGTGAACCAAGCTCTGAAATTTTTTGACACGTTTCCTCATGATTTCAAATTCATACCCTAAAAATTTCAGATTTTGACCCTTTGTAAAAAAAAAGTTATACGGAAAATTCCACAATGACCTGTTTAGAGCAGCGAAACCCTAGAAACCAAAGCTCTGATACCAAATGTTGTGTAACCAGCTCCAAAAATAGAAGAAAAGAGATATCAACGCCTTAGAAATAAGCCACTTTGAGGGGCCAACCTCCAATACATTACATAAATTAAAAATTCTCGGATGATTCAGTTTACAAAACCTCATTTCTATATATAGGAGTCCATGGGGCCATAATGTAATCCTAGCTGACCTAGCAATAATAATTTAAGGGCACAATAATAACAAAATGGGGGTTACAAGGGTACAATAATAACAATAAGGGGGTTACACTAACAATAATAAGGGACTATACTAGTAATATAGGGACCTAACACCTCTGTCCCTAGAGGGGATTTACCTGCACAACACTCATCTATCAAGGACCCTACTCCATAACTAGCTCTTTAACTTGGACTTTGGAGTCACTTAACTTTGACTAGCAATAACTCCTAATCCAAGAGGCCATTTTTAGGCTTGAACATACTGTTGGAAAGATATTTTCAAGCACTATCCAACTATGCCACCTACATAAGCATCAAATATAATCTCTTGATGCATAAATTCCTTTAAATCCTCGAACTCCCATCTATCATAATCGTCATATTATGGCTTATCCAATAAGCCCGATACTATGATGATTATCTCCAAGGGAATGCAACAACCATGAGACTCCCCTTCAGCTTGACACATCAAGCACATCAATGTTATCCCAATTACCATAAAGCCGAATAAAGTGGACATAAAATTCAACATCTACTCCCACAAACATCCATGTTAGTATGGTTGACATCAATTCCAACACTCTTTCCAACTATGAGAAAATGTCAACTACCCAATAGTTTCCCCCTTTGGCATTGATAGAAAAACCTCATCACATCTCCACTTTTATGGCCAATCCTCATGTTGCGTCCATACTTCTCCTTGCATTATCCCCCAATGACTTTCTCTCCTCTGCATGGGCCATCAAATATTCTCCAATAAGCTTCTCTCCCCCTTTTACATCAATGGAAAAGGGCTACAAATTCATTTTCCTCCCCCATGTAAGCAGTTAATGTCAATGATAGAGGGTCTGGCTGTTGATGTGAATTATGTTCTACAAACTTCTTTCAAGGAATAATATTTTTAATAAGGCACTTGAATTTTGTCATTCCAGATTATCTATACTCATCATGGTCAAAGACACCTTCAAAACAAGACATTGGTAAAATATATCATGTTGTCTTCTTGTATCTATTGTTGCTGGTCTAGAAATTAGATATATGTGATATGCTCCCCCTGAACATAGACTTCCTCATCCTTGATAATCCTCCAATTTTGTAAAACTTATGGTTTTTGACTAAATAGTCTCTCTTATAATGCATCTTTTGTACCAATTAAAAATAATTCGATACCAATTAATATTTCTCATGATATTTCTATTACTACAAATACCAATAATTAGTGGTGAATTTAGGTTTTCTCTTCACCACCGCTATTGTTGTTGAGACTGTGCTCACTTCACTTGAGCATATTCAGTAACCAACTCTTCTCCCCCTCATACCATACTTCTACAATAGGTATTGTTGCTAAAATAATACCAGTTGCACCCAAAAATTGATACAAATTTGATACTATACAAGACAACCTCTTATAGCTCTTTCTCAAAAATACATGTCAAATAAAATAAAATAAAAAAGGCTACTCCATATGAACATAGACCACCAATTGACATAGTGATACCAATTTAAAGCTACGGGACTTTCAAATATTACACCCATTGTGCTTCAGAACACAATACTACTAGGAAAAATCAAATTCACAACTTAAATGAAATAAGGGTATTCCACCCAAGACATAAACCTTTCATTTCCTAAGGAATATTTCTTCCTAATACTAAAAATGATCATTTCCTACTACTGCTACTAAAGGATCTCCCCCTGAGATAATTCTCTCTGATATTATTTTTATCTATTTGCATATTCCTTCTTGGATATGTGTGTGGATTGATCTTGTGGACCTAACTTAACTGTGGGTGTCTTGTCATTCCACAGTTTAGTTGCAACACATCTTCTCCTCACTACAAAATTTAATATTGTTTTGTACTATCCCTGCAACTATGTTGATTTCTCTTTTCCTTTCTCTTTCTATGTTGATACACTTGTAATAAACCAATTTATTGTTCTAATCAACAAAAGACTCAATCATACCTTTGAATCATTTAGATGCACCTCTCTGTTCATCCTTTCATGGCTTCTTGAATCTAATTTATTTGGCCTCCCTTGAGTCCATTATCTTCCTTCACTGAAGAGAAATAGAGGTTCTTCTCCCCTTGATAATATTTTCATATTTATTCTTCCATACATTCTTTGGCCAAGTCCAAACAGAAGCATTACCCTCAAGTTTTTTCTTTTGCCATATTTTAGATTTCTCTCATTTGCGTATGGTTGGAGGACACTACTCTTTACCTCCTCTTTTCTTTCTTCATCTCTTCTTGTTGCCTTTTTTATTTTCAAATGGGTCTACTACAATAGTAAGAGGGTCATCCTCCATGATTTTCTTCTGATTTATTTCTCCTCTATTCAACTTACTCCCTTGACAAAAAG
Source organism: Pinus albicaulis (assembly GCA_034641835.2). NCBI lineage: Eukaryota > Viridiplantae > Streptophyta > Pinopsida > Pinales > Pinaceae > Pinus > Pinus albicaulis. Next base: position 493,305,201 of record CM076580.1, on the reverse strand, counting down.
CACTAAAGACAAACTCATATTTTATTCCTCTATTATTCATTCCTGTATTCAAAGCCCTAGATGCCACATTTTCATGCATACGCTGAGAAGCATGATTTTCCTTCTCATATCTACTGCTTGGTAACTTATGCACCATATTTCCACAATTGTAACATTTGTCATAACACAGGAATGACGCAAAGGAGTCACTACTCTTGACAAATTTCTTTTCAAGCCTTCTATCACTACCCACTTGTCTACTCCTTGCCACTTTGTTCATGCTTGGGTTGCTTCTACCAAATATATCTTTTTTTCTTGCATGCCATCGATGATTTATGGCCTTATGTCCAAAATTATTAAAAGAAAAAAAATAACCATGAAAGGGATTTTGAAAACAAAAGTTACCTTTTCTTTGAGAGATTTTTCCTTGAGGGGGAAAGGAATTTCATTGGTTCTTCATGTACCTTCCATAGTTTCTTGAGTTGCTACCTTGAGAAATCCTATGATGTTGTTGTTTCCTCCTATGGCTATTATTCATTCCTTTATGATTTTTTTTCTTAACACTCTATTGTTTCTTCTTCTCTCCTTTTTGTTGTTGTTTTCTAATAACTTCCTTTCATATGTTGTCATTGGAACCTCCAACTTCCCTTACCTAGATAGCTAACCCTTCAACCTTTTCCTTTATGGATCATGGTTCCTCTTTGGAACCAAAACTAGCCTTCATAAGAGGGGATCTTTTCTTAGCAAGAATCTCTGAATTCAAGACTTTCCTTCTCTCCCCAAGCTTCTAATGTTGAGACAACTCTTTATTTTACCTTTCTAAGTCTTTTCTCAATGAGACTACTTTATATTGTAGACTCTCACAAAGGGATTCTCTTTCATTTAGACAATTGGTTAACCACTCATTCAATTTTCTACCCTCTTCTTTTTGAGCATTTAAATCTATGATTGTATTTCTCAACTTCTCATTCTCAAGCTCATAGTCATGCAACTACTCCTTTTTCTTGAGAATTTTTTTTTGATAGCACCTTGATCTCCGTTAGAGTAGAGATCAACATATTCCTAAAGTATATCCTCTCATTCATATCCTTCTCTTCACTATTACAGGTTCTACTTGAGCAGCCACAAACATCTAAATCCATGTCTATGTCCATGGAATATTTCGAAATTATAAGGATTATTCCATCTTCATCACTACCAGGGGTACTTTTATTCTCTTCATGGGATGTGCTCTCTTCTTCCTGAGAGGATCCCTCATTTTCCATTGCCGCTAAAGTAGGTATATCTTCATTACTATAACTAGATGAACTTATATATTTTTTCTCAGAAGCTTTATATGAACATCTAAAATATAAATGACCTATCTCAATACATTGATCACTAAGAAGTAGCTTACCTCTTGATTCTCAAGCATCATCGCGAGAGTGATGACCAAAAACTTGATCACTAGATGAAGGATTTCAAGTATGTTGGGCATATTTCCTTTGAGATGTATTGTTCTTCTTGTTCCTTCTCTTCTTCTCATTATCAGTAGCCTTAAGATATTCAGGTTCACTCCTTGAGCATCAAGGTTATTCGACATCCTATTCAATTGTGTAGCAATGTCCTCCATATAGACATTGCAATTTGTCCAACATTTCCTTTTCTGACTCACAATTCCTGAATTTATCAACATACAAATTTGATAACCCTTTCATGATAATATCATTGGTCTCTGTATTGTACTCATTCCTTTCTCCATATATCATATATAGTCAAATGTTTTCTGTTGTGTAACCAGCTCCAAAAAGAGAAGAAAAGAGATATCAACGCCTTAGAAATGAGCCTCTTCGAGGGGGCAACCTCCAATACATTACATAAATGAACAATTCTTGGATGATACAATTCAAAAAACCTCCTTTCTATATATAGTAGTCCATGGGGCCATAATGTAATCCTAGTGGGCCACAATGTAATCCTAGCCGACCTAACAATAATAATTTAAGGGCACAATAATAACAAAATGGGGGTTACAAGGGTACAATAATAACAATAAGGGGGTTACACTAACAATAATAAGGAACTATACTAGTGATATAGGGACCTAACATGCCCCTCTCCTTCAAAAAAGTGTTGTCCTCAACGCTTGAGTAGCTCCGGGTGCTTCTGTATAAAATTCTCATCCTCCCATGTAGAATCTTCAGTGGGTAAGTTCTTCCACTTGATGAGATACTCTGAAATTGACCGATTCCGTAGCTGTCGAGTTCTTGTTTCCATGACCACTTCATAACTTCTTTCGATGTGATGTTGATCTTCTTGTTGTTTCATTAGATTTTGCACCAAAGTTGGGTTATCCTTTGAGAGTTGGAGAACTTGTTGTTGATGCTCGATGTGATCTTCCACTAATTTATCATCCATATTTTCTATTATTTGATCCTTCAAACCATCCAACTTAGCCTCCATTTCTGATTTTAAACCATCTATTTCATCTTCAATTTCTCTTCGTAAGATCGAAACTTGTTGCACTTGGTACCGTAATTTTGATATCTCATACTGCAACTCGTCCTCTTCATGCGTCATAGTATAGCTTTTTGAGGGATTAATGGGTACGGAATTATTTTTTGGAGGAATTATAGAACCCAATACTGATAAAAATTCTGAAATATGCACTTGGAATCACTTCAATTTCTTTTTCAAACAAACGTTATGCAATTTTAAAAGCCAAATACACACCTTTCTCTTGCTTTTGAGGAGCTCGATATTGAAATTGAATTATCTCTGTAATTGAAAATATTAAATATCTGAAATTAAGCTCTCTAGTAGCCCTCTGAAGCTTCTTTCAAATTTCACAGGTCTGATCTAATTTGGATTCTCCAAGACAAAGTTGTGTCCAATCTCTCACAATGACCTAATTATGGACTGGTTCAGTAGAGCGAAATTGTATGACTTGCCACGTGTCACTGTTTCATCCTTTGTCTCTAAAATTGATAGCCAATAAACTAAAGTCTATGTACTTGCGACCAATTTTTGCGGCACTCCAATCCGATGCCCAGAGAGAGAGTTATTGAACTTTTCCCACGATCACCTCTTTGAGATGCAATTCAGGAGCCTGAAAAAGCACTACCTTCCACAGATCATATCTCCAAAACTATTGCGAACCAAACTCTAAAATTTTTTGACCAATTTCCTCAGGATTTCAGCTTCACACCATATGAATTTCAGATTCTGAACCTTCGTAGAAAAAAATTTATAGCGAAATGCCACGATGACCTGTTTAGGAGCTTGAAAAAAGACCTAACTTCCACAAATGATATCTCCGAAAATATTGCGAACCAAGCTCTGAAATTTTTAGACAAGCTTCCTCAGGATTTCAGCTTCGCACCCTAAACATTTAAGCTTCTAAAACTTCGTAGAACAAAAGTTACAGCGAAAATGCCACGATGACCTGTTTGGAGCAGCGAAACCCTAGAATCCAAAGCTCTGATACCAAATGGTGTGTAACCAGCTCCAAAAAGAGAAGAAAAGAGATATCAATGCCTTAGAAATGAGCCTCTTCGAGGGGGCAACCTCCAATACATTACATAAATGAACAATTCTTGGATGATACAATTCACAAAACCTCCTTTCTATATATAGTAGTCCATGGGGCCATAATGTAATCCTAGTGGGCCACAATGTAATCCTAGCCGACCTAACAATAATAATTTAAGGGCACAATAATAACAAAATGGGGGTTACAAGGGTACAATAATAACAATAAGGGGTTTACACTAACAATAATAAGGGGCTACACTATTAATATAGGGACTTAACATTTTCACTGATACCATCAAATGTGATTCCATTATAATCTTCCAGAGCTCATATTTTGATCCATTTAAAAATGGATATCCTTCTGTTTTTATCCAAACATGATTGTTCTTTGTTTCCATATTATTTACCTTCGAGCAGTTAAGTTATTCCTGAAGGAACTAGACTATGATACTAATTGTTGGAAACAATGTTTAAGACTAAGAGGGGGAAGGGGGGGCAGGGTGGAGTGAATCAGTATTGAGGCTAATTTAACTTTTATGCCAAATTATCTTTTCATTCAAACTTGGAAACCATCCATATAGCCATCAAAAAAATATCATGTGGTAGTAATATGAAATCATCACATGAACACAAACACCCTGAGCAACATACACATTGGACACAAAGGTTTAACATGGAAACCATTAAGGGAGAAAAACCACCAAATATTTTTTTTGTTATTCATGTAAAAAAAAGATCACCTACTCTATTATGTAAATTTGTTTGTGAGCCTCCACTCACAAGAAGCACCAATGCCCCTTGATTTTTTTCTATCACCCACTAGCAGGAAGCACCAACTCCCTCCTTTTGTAAACACCTAAACAGCTTACCAAAAGCACCATGTGAAACACCAACTTCACATATCTTTTGCAAGAACCAACTTGCAAGAGGCACCAACCCCCAAACCTTATCAGACGCCCACTAGAGGTGGAAGCACCAACTTCCTATATGAAATATCTAACCCACACTTAAAATAAAACTTATTGATAATTGTAATTGGAAGCCTCTCTTCCTGTTTCAATCTCTGTTCTCCTCAGCATCCTTCTAGCCCACACAACATTTTTATCTTATGCACACTCTGTAGCAGTCCAATGTTCTGCTCTATGGTCTACACTAATACACAACACTCTCTGCACTCTTCCCACTCTACAGTAACATACAGATACAAAATCTCTTCTCTCGACAACATACACTCATCTCTCGCCTGTATAATTTTTCTTAGGAAATATTGGCATCTTCCACTGCATAGGCACTCTCAGCCTCTTCTCTACAACACATTTACACTTAGCCTCTTCTTAGTAATGCTCACACACACATAACTCTCTACTCAACTTACTCAACAATGTTTCATTCCCTAGTTTCTCAATTGCAGTCCTGAGTTTTGTTCCTCTAATGTACACTAGTCAATGTTATATCTTCTTCCATCCACTCTACCCAAGAGAATACTCTCAGCATAGCTTCTCATATTGGATAGGAGAGGTCTTTCTGATCAATCTCATATGTTATTGAATCAAAATTACTTGGCCACTACAGCTAAATTAATTCAAATAATGGCCTTATCATATTTCTCTCATACTGAGAATTAATTCCTAGTCAAATTTCAGGCTACAACAAGGCTCTCCATGCTTATTTATTGCTCAAAAAGACCGAGATGTAATTTAGAATGGTTTCTCTAAGCTTGTTCTAATATTTATTCAATTACATGAAGCGTGCAAAGAAGACCAAGCATAATTGTTCTGGAGTCAACTTCCACCTCTACATATCATGGTCCTCTTTGTATCAGTCTCCTGACTTTGACAATTACCATTGGATCGAATGCAACATTTGTATAATCATGATCCTTGCTTCTTTGAATCAACGCTCTCTATAGTTTCCATTACTCTAACGCCACTAATGCTTCTATATGTATAAACCCAACAATCGAATCATCCATACCTTTAACACTATGATTCGAGCTTCACTCACTCCAACTATGGCCATATCCAATTATGGCACAACATCCAAGTATGGTGAAGCCCTTCTAAAGTATATTTCAACTTGTTCATCTTAAAGCCCATGGGATTTCTACTAAAAATTCTTCCAAATATAAGTCCACTTCGATTTTTTATTATATCCCTTCTCATGCTTGCGCTTAACCTCTTTTCCACCATAGGACTGCTACTTGTGACTGTCGGCTAAGTCTGTAAGTGTTAAGACACTCTATGCCCTTCGTGGGTTGAATTCCCTTTCTTCATGCATTTGGGCCATTTGTCTCATTTCTACACGAAATTACCAAGGCTTCACGTTAAAGCAGGAGCACCCAATCTCGATGCTTTTACATTCCTTCTCTTTAAAATCCTCCAGGCTCCTCTTAGTAGGCTTAACGGTCCCATGGGATATTCCTATTGCTTCTCTCATTTGTTATCATGACCTTCCATAAGGCCTCATCAAATCCATCATGTCCCGACGCCTATTACATGGCAACAAACATTTCTCCCTTATATTTCACCCGGGATGAGCCTTGAGAGCTTACGCATCCCGTGGGTTCTTCCCTATGCTTTCACTGGCTAATAAAACGCCCCACCAAGATTTGTTGTCTAACCATCGTTTCTCGACGCTTATTACTTGACACATTTTTCCTATTCCCCTTCAACTAATATTACGGTCTTACTTACGGGATGAGTTGTCCTGGTGGGGTCTGACTAGCGCCTTTTCCATTTTCTCCTACTCTAACACAACCATGCATGCTTGATGCCCATTCATCCCATTGGTTCCTCTGTGCACACTGCTACAACCTTTCAGGGTAGTCGCTCTGGGATAATTTCATGCTTTTATCATGATCCCCACGTGGCGGCTCCTGAGTTTTGAGACATCTCATCTAGATCTGGACCATTAGGCCACCCAAAAACGTCTAATTTTCCTTCCATGTGTCCCCCATACAACTATTTCATGTTGATGTCATACGCCACCATCATCTCTAGAGAGCCACCCAAATGTATCCATGTGTGTTGTGAGAGAGGACAAAGAAAAGGTCCCGGAGACCTTTGTTTTGCGCCAAATTTTGTTGTTAATAAAAAAACCACCGATGAAATAAGCAAACTTTGACACCACTTCATTGTGGTATGTTGTATTAGGGAGAGTGGTCCCAAAATAGCTTTATAGTGTGATCTACATGATCGATGGTTTGGGAAACCACTTCCCTACACCTCAACGCCTGCCCAAAATCCCATCTATGTGTTGTCAAAATGTCGTCTCATGGCTCAATGCCTATCTCCCAACACTTAATCTTATGCTCCCCAAATAATTTTCGACGCCTATCTGTAACCCCTTGGTAGGCTAAATTTTTGTAGTGGGAACCTCTTGCTTGACTCCTCATTGGTTCACGCTCTGCCTCCATGTCGTCGTGCCTATCTCTTGATGCATTCACTCTGTGCGCCTTAAGGTTATGGCGGGGTTATACCCTCGGGCTTCCTGTTGGAATTATTGAGGAATTCCAAGCAAATAGTGGAGAGAATGAAACTCTCCTCTACAACACAGAGATGTTCAAAAGAATAAAATTTCGATTTGCAGACAGAGATGGCATGAGAAATACTTTCTATTTCATTAACCAGAACTTAAAACTATTAAAAATTCTTCCTCAACAGTGAGGGATTCACAAAATATGACTGGGACTGCTACAGACGCAGTGCACCAAACAAATCTCTTCTCTGTCTCTCTTCAAGAACGCACAAAACCGTGCTCTGTTCTTCTTGCTGTGTTTTCTTTGCCTGCGGGCTCTCACAGCGGTCACTACAACAATACAATGCAATTTCATACATCCGCCTCACGGGCCATTTTCCTTTATATATATGACGCAGCGGATACAACATTCAGATCAAACAAATAAAACAGATTACACACAAAACCTTTGCGGAATCATAAAACTTTTATATGGCATGACGTACGAGTGGGACCTCATCGCAGTTGGCCAAAATGTGATGTGCGATATGGCGGGACAAACAAAATGATGGTGCAATGGCGCATAGCGCAATATCAAGAAATGCGATGACATATGGATGGGCGGAACCAAACTTTGCTCCATGCGATACTGCGACGATGCGATGGCGCGTCCGTCGCATATCGCAACTTTAATCATTTGCGATGGCGGAGGGCGATGGTAACATTGAAATATGCGATGTGCGATGTTCCGATGACGCACATTGCACATCGCAGATTCCACATCTGCAAGACATTTGACATTTCCAAAAAATGCAATCTGTGATCTGCGACCAAGTGGTAGGGGCCACTTGTCCTGCCGCTTCATAAAGAACTTCTGCCTGTTTATTCAATTATTCTTCAATTTGGTTGTTGAGAGCTTTTACGCCCGACTTGACTGTTTTAATTAAACCTGCTCCTCCGTAGATTGGCATTACGGGAAATATCAGCTCCCCCTGCAAAATTAACTTCACGCCCATACTTCAAAATTAATTCCATTGCTGTCTATGGCTGCGGCCCATACAAGATTTAATTTCATCCTTACGGATCTTCCATTCTTCTTAAATACAGAGTGTTGCTCACTCAATCTTCTCCTGCCTTGTACTTTGTTCTTCCTGTCACTGCCCAAGGCACGGCAGGTGACTTTAATATTTCTAACACTCCCCCTTAAAGTCAGTTGCTGGGTTGTCCATCATACCCAGACATTTTCTCAAAAATTCAAATGTTTTATGTGCCAATGGCTTAGTTAAAATATCTGCATACTGCTCCTCTATTTTACAATGTTGTAAAACAATTTCACCATTGTTCACCAATTCTCTGATATAATGAAACTTTGTGTCTATGTGCTTCGTTCTTTTATGAAACACAGAATTCTTTGACAATGCAATAGCTGAGCTATTGTCACAATAAATCACAGTGCCCTTTACCTGTTCTTGGCACAAACTTCTCAACATTCTTCTCATCCAAATTGCTTGACATGCTGCTGCTGTAGCTGCCACATATTCTGCCTCTGCTGTAGACAATGCTACAATAGGTTGTTTCTTGGAAGCCCATGAAATGGCTCCTGAACCCATATGAAAAATATAACCGGAAGTGCTCTTCCGATCATCTACACTTCCAGCCCAATCATTGTCAGTGTATCCAACTAATTCTGAATTTTCTGAAGTAGTATATAAAATACCAAATCCTTTTGTTCCTTTCACATACCTCAGAATTCTCTTTGCTGCTTGCCAATGTGCTTCTTTTGGCTTCTCCATAAACCTGGAAATTAAACTAACAGCATGCATAATATCCGGCCTAGTTGTAGTCAAATACATGAGGCTGCCAACTATGCTTTTATACAAAATTGGATCAACATCCTTGCTGCTGTCATCTTTTCTCAACTTCAATCCCATTACTGTGGGAGTAATTGCAGCTTTGCACTCTTGCATGTTAAATCTTTCTAGAATTTGATTCACATACTTTGCTTGAGAAATAAAAATTCCTTTTTCACCTTGCTCCACTTCTATTCCCAAGAAGTATCTTAATAAACCCATGTCAGTCATTTCAAATTCATCCTTCATGACTGTTTTAAAATTTTCAACAAGGTAATCATCATTACCTGTAAAAATTAAATCATCAACATATAAGACAACAATCAATAACTTACCATCCTTTTCTTTGATGTAGAGGGTGGGTTCTCCCTCACATTTTTCAAATCCATTCTTCAATAGATAAGAATCTATTCTGCTGTACCATGCCCTTGGTGCTTGTTTCAGCCCATAAAGAGCTTTCTTCAATTTACAGACCTTATGCTCTTGGCCTTTCTTCTCATATCCAAGAGGTTGTTCCACATATACCTCTTCCATTAAAACTCCATATAAAAATGCGGATTTTACATCCATTTGATATACTTTCCATTTATTTTGTGCTGCTATGGACAACACTGCTCTTACCGTCTCCATTCTTGCAACTGGTGCAAAAGTTTCTTCATAATCAATCCCTTGCTTCTGCTTATATCCTTTGACAACAAGTCTGGCCTTGTGTCTTTCTATCTTTCCCTCAGCATTGCTTTTGGTCTTGTATACCCATTTAACTCCAATGACTTCTTTACCTTCTGGTAGATCTACCAATTCCCATGTTCTATTCTTCTCTATGGCTTTAATTTCATCATCCATAGCTTCTATCCATTTTCTATCTTTAATAGCATCTTCAAAATGAATAGGATCATCAACTTGACAATACAAAGCAAATAAAGAATTCATACCTTCATTTGCTTCTCCTTGCTCATAGATTTCTCTAAGGCTTCTGAACTTTTTCCCTCTTTCACTTGGTGTAGCCGTGCTTGATGAAGCACTCGATTCTGCTCCTTGTGGTGTACTCGGTGAACCACTGCCGATTCTTCTCAAGGGTGTTCTTACTGCCGCTTGAGGCGTCCCTTGCTGGCCTTGCGCTGCTGGAGGTTGTGCAATGGATGGGTTATTAATCTCAACCACATCTACATCATCTTCATCATGAGATAAACAGTTTTTGACATTTACTGTTTTCTCAATGCTTCCATCCCACACTTCCTCTTCGATGAATTGCACATCTCTCCTAATTATAAACTTCTTTGTGGATGGGTTATACAATATGTATCCTTTGGAATCTTCACAATATCCAAGGAAAATGCACTTATCCCCCTTACTATCCAACTTCTTTCTCAATTTGTCTGGAATGTGTGCATATGCTACACACCCAAAAACTCTCATGTGGGTGACTCCCTGTTTTCTACCACTCCACGCTTCTTCTGGAACTTTGTTCATCACTGCTTTTGTAGGGCATCTATTCAAAATATACGCAGCATAGTTTGCTACTTCTGCCCAATACTCATTCGGCAAGTGTTTTGCCTTCAGCATGCTTCTCACCATCTCCATTATGGTTCAATTCTTCCTTTCAGCAACTCCATTCTGTTGCGGTGTGTACCTTGTGGTAAACTGCTTGTGTATGTCATTCTCTCTGTAAAAACGCAGAAATTCCTTTGATATGTATTCTCCTCCTCTGTCAGTTCTGAGGAATTTAATGTACAACCCACTTTGTTTCTCTATTAGAGCGTTAAAGTGGCAAAATTTCTAAAAGACTTCACTTTTATATTTCAGAAAATAAACCCACACTTTTCGTGTGAAATCATCAATGAAAGTCAGCATGTAATTGCTACCCGAAACAGATGTTGTTTGCATCGGCCCACATAAATCTAAGTGGATTATTTCCAAAGGTGCTTTTGCCCTTATACTTTTCCCTGAAGGAAAACTTTCTCTGTGTTGTTTTCCCAAGATGCAGCCTTCACATAGGCTGTCAGGCTTTTCAATCAATGGTAAACCTCTTACCATTCCTTTTCTGTGCAACAAATTCAATCCTCCGAAATTGAGATGTCCAAATCTCAGATGCCATAACCAATTTTCATCCTTTGCTTCCTTCTGAAAGGCTTCTTGAGTTACAGCTGCTACATTCTTTCCCTTTTGCTTCAATTCAATATTGAGCTTCAGCGGAGACATTCTATTGCTGGTCATTTGAATTTCAGCAATAATTTTCTTACTTGGAGGAATATCTTTTATTGTGCACACATCATCCTTAAAAATTACATTGTAACCTTTGTTTATGAGCTGCCCAACGCTCAAAAGATTACATTTCAGACCTGGAACATAATATACATCAGGAACAAATTTTTGCTCCCCATTTCTTGCTCGAATACTAACTCTGCCTTTCCCTTTGACAGAGATCCTAGTATCAGTCCCTGTGGTCACTTCAGATTTTACTTCTTCATCTAGATTGGCGAACATTGCTTTGTTGCCAGTCATATGATTACTACATCTAGAATCTAAGAACCAAACATCATCATTTTTATCTTGTGCTACATTACAAGCTAGCAGCACATTGCTTGGGTTCTTTTCCTCTTTTGCTATATTAGCATTCTGCTTATTTTTCATGTCATTTTGCTTCTTTCTACATTCATTGGCATAGTGCCCATATTTTTTGCAATAATGACATTGGACATTGGATTTGTCATACCTTTGTCCTTGAGCATGTTGGTGTTGATGTCCACCTTGCTGGCTGTTGCATTGGCCATGGCTCTGGCTTTGACTGTTGCTCCTTCCATGTGAATGTGAAGAGCTGTTCCTTCCACCTCTATTCTGACTTCTGCCTCTTCCTCTTCCTTTTCCTTGACCTCTTCCTCTTCCTGAAGGCATCTGGGTCTTGAAGGCATGCTCAAGAGATGAGGTTTCATCTCTGCTCAATCTCTGTTCATGAGTTATTAGTGAGGCATGAAGTTCATCCACTGTGAACTGTGAGAGATCTTTGGTCTCTTCTATGGTGGTTACAATAAAATCAAACTTTGAGGGTAAGCATCTCAAAAGTTTCTCCACAATCCTTCTTTCTTCAAGAATTTCTCCATGGGATCTTATCTGATTGACAATCCCAATCACATGTGTGAAAAATGAGTCAACTCTGTCTGACTCTTTCATGCAAAGAGTTTCAAAATCTCTTCTCAGCAATTGAAGTTTTGTTGTTTTAACTTTCTCCATACCTTGATAGGCTACTTTCAGAGTTTCCCATGCCTCCTTGGATTTCTTAGCTGCTGCTATCCTTGGGAACACACTCTCATTTACAGCTTGATACAAACAGAAGAGAGCTTTAGTATCTTTCTTCCTATTATTCTTCAACACATCCTTCTCTGCTTGAGTTAAGGCATTATAAGCCTGCTCATCAGCTGGTTCTGTGAAGCCATCTTCTACTAGTTCCCACAAGTCTTGTGAGACAAACAGGGCTCTCATGGTAATGGCCCAATAATCATAGTTCTTTCCATTAAACTGTGGAAGTTGAACATTTCCAAGACTCATACCAGTGCTTGGTCCAGCCATTTCTCTTAAACTGAACACTAAGCTTTAACAAACTGTCTTTCCTTTATTGAAAGAACAAACAAAAAACAACAACTTTGTTTTCTTTGAGAAATACCTGACTTTTCGACTTCTGTTGGGCTTTTCACACTGCTGGAGAAAACGCTGCAACAAGTCTTCTTCTTCTTCAGCTTCTTTGAAAGTTTCAAAGAGCCTAGACAAGCTCCGATACCATGTTGGAATTATTGAGGAATTCCAAGCAAATAGTGGAGAGAATGAAACTCTCCTCTACAACACAGAGATGTTCAAAAGAATAAAATTTCGATTTGCAGACAGAGATGGCATGAGAAATACTTTCTATTTCATTAACCAGAACTTAAAACTATTACAAATTCTTCCTCAACAGTGAGGGATTCACAAAATATGACTGGGACTGCTACAGACGCAGTGCACCAAACAAATCTCTTCTCTGTCTCTCTTCAAGAACGCACAAAACCATGCTCTGTTCTTCTTGCTGTGTTTTCTTTGCCTACGGGCTCTCACAGCGGTCACTACAACAATACAATGCAATTTCATACATCCGCCTCACGGGCCTTTTTCCTTTATATATATGACGCAGCGGATACAACATTCAGATCAAACAAATAAAACAGATTACACACCAAACCTTTTCGGAATCATAAAACTTTTATATGGCACGACGTATGAGTGGGACCTCATCGCAGTTGGCCAAAATGTGATGTGCGATATGGTGGGACAAACAAAATGATGGTGCAATGGCGCATAGCGCAATATCAAGAAATGCGATGACATATGGATGGGCGGAACCAAACTTTGCTCCATGCGATACTGCGACGATGCGATGGCGCGTCCGTCGCATATCGTAACTTTAATCATTTGCGATGGCGGAGGGCGATGGTAACATTGAAATATGTGATGTGTGATGTTGCGATGGCGCACATTGCACATCGCAGATTCCACATCTGCAAGACATTTGACATTTCCAAAAAATGCGATCTGCGATCTGCGACCAAGTGGTAGGGGCCACTTGTCCTGCCGCTTCATAAAGAACTTCCGCCTGTTTATTCAATTGTTCTTCAATTTGGTTGTTTAGAGCTTTTACGCCCGACTTGACTGTTTTAATTAAACCTGCTCCTCCGTAGATTGGCATTACGAGAAATCTCAGCTCCCCCTGCAAAATTAACTTCACGCCCATACTTCAAAATTAATTCCATTGTTGTCTATGGCTGTGGCCCATACAAGATTTAATTTCATCCTTACGGATCTTCCATTCTTCTTAAATACAGAGTGCTTCTCACTCAATCTTCTCCTACCTTGTACTTTGTTCTTCCTGTCACTGCCCAAGGCACGGCAGGTGACTTTAATATTTCTAACACTTCCTCCCTTGGGCGAGGTGGTCAAGTGGGCTCCACCTACGACCATTGAAATTTATTTCGGTGCTCTACTGACACTCCTTGTCTAACAACCTATTTTATTCTAGTGCCTCAAATTTGTGCACCCTTTGCTATATTTTGGGCTCCCTCCATCGAGATTACTTGTGCAATGGGATTCACTATCAAAAAATAAGAACTATCTTCATTGTTGCGTTTTCAAGACACATAGACCTGAATCTCTTTTATCACCTTCGTTGGTAGCTCTAACGCATTTGGAAAAAACTGCCAAATTTGGTCACCACTACAACCCTTCTCTATACTTAGCTCTGCAGCTTGGAATTTTGAGTCACTTAACATTGACTAGAAATAACTCCTAATCCAAGAGGTCATTTGTAGACTTCAACATACCATTTGAATTTTTAAGAACTATCGAAATATGCCACTTCCAGAAGCGTGTGAGTTAATCTCATGATGAAAAAATTCCTTCAAAGAGCGGTACTCCCAGCCATCATAGTAATCATATTATGGCTTCTCTAATAATTCTGCTACTATGATGATTCTATACAAGGGACTCAACAACCATGAGACTCCCCGTGAGCTTGAAACATAGATCACATCAATTATAGCCTAATTACCATCACAACTAGGCTAGTGGACATCAAAGCCAACATCTACTCACACAAACATCCATGCTAGTTTGGTTGACATCAATTCCAAAACTCTTGTCAATTGTGAGACAATGCCAACTTCCCAACAATATTTTTATTTTTTAGTGATGTATATTGGCTAAATTTACAAACCCATTGTAAACATATAGAGTCCCTTACTTTATAGCAATAAAATTATCTTTGAATTCCACTCAAAATAATTGAAAGGATTGAGGATAATCATGAGTTGGTCCAATCTCTGTATGATGTGCTAATTCTATCAAATCTGCAATAAAGTATCAATATTTTTCACAAACTAACATATGCTTTGAAACCATGTTGGATTTTAAGCACAATAACATCTAAGTGTGTAAAAATACTAGAGTAGCTACTTGCAAATCAAAAAATAAAAAAGAATAAAAGTGCTATGAACTTGTCTAATCAACTTAGGAGGAAATTCAAACTACTCATAAAATTTGACAATTTATTATTGTTGAACATTACTACATTATATAGACTCTCTATGAAGCCAACCAATTCAAACTATGTTTAGTTTCCATATGCATGAACTTAGTATAACTCAAAATCACTTTCCCTAGTTGTCAAATAAGTTAAAATTAGAATGGGAGACCCAAAATTAGTAAAATATCATAAAATGGAGTGAATGACAAGTAATTGGGCATATAAATAAACTAGAACTAATTAATAAATATCACATGCAAAATACTAATCAATTTAAGTTAAACAACAAAAGAGGACTAGAATACAACTGACAAAGTAAGGAGGGAGAAAAATGAGATTCACTGCTACAAAGTAGGAAGGAAGTGCATATTCACTCTAGGAAGGCCTATGCATGAGGAAGTATGAAATTATGGAGTGGAATTATCCATTTCATTCTCCAATTAATGTTTAGTTAGTGCCATATGTCATCCTAAGTGGCACCCCTACTAAAAATCGAAAACCCTAAAAATAAAAAATGTACCAAATAATAGGAAATGTCCAATACTAAATAAAAAGTGGTTATGTGTTCTCCTCATAATATATGGAAGATAGCTTAATGACAACCAAAGCGTAAGTCCTAATAAGATCAAAATGAATTATTAAGTGCAATATAATGAACATTTACATTCTATATTTTGATACAAATGACTTTTTCTAAATTCATTTTTTTCTATTCAAATTAAAATTGATTTCATAATATAAATGGTCTATAAAAGTAAATTTATTTTTGACACTAAAAAGCATTATAAACATTAACTAATATATACTTATTTTAATATTTAAATATTAAATAATATAAAATGTTGCGTAGAAGCATTCAAATGATATTCGTCCACTAAGAACAACTTAGAAAATACTTACATAAGAGACCACATTTCGAATTATATTTCAAGAATTGATTGCAATTATGTGCAATTGCAATCATTTAAATCTATTTTTGCAGATTTGCTGATGTTTATTTGTCCCTTACATCATCATTTAAATATATTTGTGCAGATTTGCTAATGTTTATCTGTCCCTTACATTATGATATCTTTATTAAACCTTTTCCATTTTTAATTAAGATATTAGTTTGAGTGGAGTTACTTTAGGGAATGAGATTAATTTTGAACCCTAAAATATGGACATGTGTCCCACTCTTCTAGGGAGTCCATGGGATATAAGTAGATTCCAAAGGTAGATAGACCCTACAACATTGTACAATATAAGGTTGAAATCAATTTCTGTGGTTATGATGCCACGGAATATCCCGAGGATGAGATGAGAAAATGGTCCCTTCTTAATGATGATGACAAAGGAAAATGTTTTGTTTTCGAAATAATTTTTACCCATTTCAAAATATCCTCAACTAATCATAAGACATGGGATCCAAAAGAAATTACATCGCGTTAGTTCTTGAACAAAGATAAAGGTTATAAAGACCAAAATACACAAACTAAGTCATAGGTTAACAATTCATTACAAGTTGGTTTAAAATAAGTAAAACATTTTTTCTTTTAAAGAGGCAACAATAATATGGCCACATGTTAACAATTCATTATTAGTTGGTTTATGATATGTCAATGAAATTTTTTTAAGATGCAAAAATAATAATATATTATAATTATAAGGTAATAAAGGACAAGGGTTATTATAATAATGATAAAGGTTATAAAAACCAAAATACACAAACTAAGTCATAGGTTAACAATTCATTATTAGTTGGTTTATGAAAGTTTTTTTAAGACGCAAAAATAATAATATATTATAATTATAAGGTAATAAAGGACAGGGGTTATTATAATAATGATAAATGTTATAAGTGTTTTTAATGCTTCATCAAAAGATTCTTTAACTTGTAATAATAACAAAGTATTGCAGTTAGAAAGTAACATAGTATTTAAGTAATATAATAGTAATAGAAAATGCTATAAAAGTTTTTAATGTTTAATTGTATATGCATTGATAAAGGTTGATATTGTAAAATAGTTAATTATTTTGAAAAATAAAATAAGAAATATGTGTTTAACGCAAAGTAGTTATAATGTTTTTAATTTTACGATTTGAATTCAGTATGAGAAATGTTTATTTAAAAGGATATATGATAGAGTTACAAATGGTATTTGTTTTCTTTGTACAATGACTAATTAAACTTGTTGAAGTTAATTATGTTATTAGTATTTATTTAAAGAGTGGGTACGGGAGCATTAAAACGCTCTGGGCACCTGCGCAGCTCCCAACGACGCCTGCGTGTTGTGCCCACATGGCTCCGCGAATTTCACCTGATGGCGTTATTAATATGCCTCGGGTCGACCATCTCTGTAGTTATTGCACCTTGGCTCTGTGGTATATGGCGATTGTTTTGTTGATTGCTTTCACTATGGAGGATGAGCAGCATGGAGAAAGCCATGGGAGAACTCTGACTCCCCTGCGCAGTGTTTGCCCGCCTGGTTTCGCCAATTCGAGCTACAAAACGCAGACTGGGCGTCGATGCTGCATTCTGGCCTGCTTGGAGATGATACCGGGTGTCCACTTCACCAACAGCCCTTTCTGCAGCGCCTCCGCTTCGTCTAGTGTTCCGGATGTGTTCATCACAGGTACTTTGCTTCCTTTCAGCTTCAATTTGCATTCTCAGGGTCGTTGCCCCTCTAATAACTAGACCTCTAGCTCCTCTGCTCATTTGACTGGCCTGTGTCACCCTGGTGGTCTCCCCTTTGCTTTCAAAGCTCCCAACCCCTTCTTAGGCCGACCTCGCTTGCGCCACCTTCTGCTAGCCATGCCACGCCTCAGGCAGCGAATGCGTTGTCGGTATGGCGTCAGTAGGGGCCAAGCCTCTGTCCCTCCTCCTTCGCCCTTTTCTAAGTTGAGCTCCTCTTTTGAGAGTGACGAACACACTCCCCCACCAGCCTCGCGCAGAAGCGGAGGCAGAGGCAGAGGCAGTGGGCGTCGCGCTGAGAATTCGCGCATGGTTGGCAGGGGACGTGGGCGCACGCGTGTTTCTGGTGACATTCCTAGTCAGCCCACTCTCGCTGCTCCTTCTGAGCCTCCCTGTCAGTCCGCCCCTCCAAACCATCCCATTCCCCCTAGTCAGTCCCTCCCTCCTAGTGCTTCTGCCCCTCCCAGTCAGCTCAACCCTCCGGGCAGAAGGCTCTTGGGGTCCACCATTAGGCAAACCACCCAGAACGCTAAGCTCTGTTTCCACTGCACCTCCTTCGACTCCATCATCACTGCTTTCATCACGGTCTCCCTGCGTGAAGAAATCCCTCCCTCAGTTTCCTCCTCCCCTCCTCTTGCCCATCGCCCCAACCCCTCTCTTCAAATCGGGCTGCGTTCTGAAGCTGAGAATCAGAACATGAAGATTGACAGTCAAGAAGGTAAGGAGGACAGAAGCGACGAGAATGAATATGCATGCAGAGTTGAGGAGGAGCCAATGTCTTCAGAGCATGAGGGTTGAACCTCCCAGCTCAATTACTGATGGACTCTTTGAGGTTTACTGTTTTAGTTGCCCACCTGTTGGGCAGATAGATGTTTCTAGTTTTTATACTACTATTTTGTATAAGCTCATGGCTGGTTTCCCTATCATGGGTGGCCCAGATACTTATGCTTAATGGGTCAGTTTCCCACTATGGGCGACCCAGAATTCTCAAGAACAGTTCTGATGATCAACCCCAGCTGTCTGGCTTTCACAGCAGCAGCTGTGGCAGTTTTGTATCAGTATTTTTATAAATTAATAGAATTAGTCTCACTTAGAAAAAAAAAAAGAGTGGGTATGGATTCTTGTAATCGAAATGTGTTGGAATATGAAGTGGCTAAAAAGAAATCATATGTTTAAATTGAAACTAGCTTAAATTTTCTTGTACATGTTTTTGTTGACATTTTTCTCGTCATATTAAACACTGAAGATAGTTTACGAATCAAAAGCTTTAAAATATTTGAGGTTTTATTTGGTCTCTTTTAAAGATCGAAATATGCATTGTGTATCAAAAACTTTGTTGTCAAGTGATTTATGCGCATTGGGTATCAAACATTTTGTTTTCAAGTCATTTTTCTCATATTCCAGTAATGTTGCTCTTAAAACATTTTACATTAAATTTTTCCTTGGAGCATTAAAACATTTTACGTCAAATGTTTTCCTGGAGCATTAAAACATTTTATAACATTTTACATTAAATGTTTCCCCAGATTCAAGCGGTTATTTACATGCACTTTTCCCACCTGTCATTATTAGTCATTATCATCTCTGAGTCTTGGTACACAAGGCTTCTTTTCTCTTGTTCTTGGTCTTGAACTCGTACGCAGCTTGTTATTTGTCTTTGCACGTTTTTCATGCTGCTTCAGAAAACCCTATATGGGAGCTTGCCAAAAGTCAACCTTCATTGGAGTTTTGCAGAACCCGGAACAAAACCAAGAATCCTAAATTCTCATTATCAATGAAGCTCAAATGCATCATGTTTTTTTGCTACACACTGAATAAAACAATATAACCCTTCATGAGAAACTTATTTTGCAAAAAACCATTTCTGCTTTCAAAATTGTTGTCTTAGAAAAAAAAAATCTTACAAACTACTATGGATTATTAATATTTAGTATTACTATTACTCTCTGTGGACCTTTTCATTACATTCTAAAGTATGTCGAAACTGATCAATAGAAATTTATTTTACAATTTGAAAAAAATGTATCTTAAAGCAATCCCCAAGCTATTTCACCATTAAAATTTAAGCCATTAAAGAAATTTGTAACCTATTTCACCATAGGGCATCCAAAAGCATATACGAGTGTAAAATTCAGGTAATTAAATAAACAACAATATATTTTACACTTAAACTAAATCCAAGTCTATCCATCAGAGTACATAATCTGAGAGTATCGAGTTGATTATCCAAATCAAATTATGTGAACCAAGTATAAAGTTATTATCCGACGAGCTCAATGGAGCTGAGTATCAAAGTAGAGGTTTCAGGGCTAACTTATGCTACTAGATTATCAGAATCATTTCCTGGATCTGACAGCTTATACAGGTTAAAAAATTCATGTAATGGACCTGATAGCATGTGATAAAAAAAAGAGTAGTATTCCACCCTGCAAGGACTCATGGCTCGAACGAAGAGTCCTAGATGAAGCACTACAATAGGTTGGATCATTGGTTTTTCTAGTCAATCCAAAAAACCCTAATGCATGTATTTAATAAGGTGAACCCTCTGTTGATGGTTCTTTGCGGCTCCCTAATTGTAGAGGTTACAGTTTGCAAGGTGGAGCTTATAAGCTTCTCTTGGATATAAAAGAAAATTGCAGAAATTTCCACTTCCCCATGCTCAAAAATTTATTGTGTTAAACTAATTTTCAAGCAATTGAGAAATTTTGTATTAAAATTACTTGTAAACTATTTACGATTGGAATTTTTTTTTGTTAACCATATATGCTAGCACCTTCACTGTGAAGAAATTATAGAGTAAATAATAAAAATAATAATAGCAAATCATAATTTCGTCAGAGATTCTTTCTTTAAATAATACAGGAGGAAAAACCTTAAAAATCCTTCAATGTGAAGGGACCTTGGCCATGGGCTGAGAAGAAGCTAGATTCACAATTAGAACTTGTGCCAATTGGGGCCACTTGTAGGTATATATACGCACTTGGAAACAAATAGGAGCTAAATTATTAGAAGAAAAACTTAATAGAATGGCTAAGAGGCGAGTAATGTAGAAAATGGAAAACTTAGAAAAAGAAGGAGCACTTAAATTAAATAAATTTGAAAAAAAACGAGTATTTAAATTAAATTTCCCTGAAATCACTTCAGAAATCACACTAATTTCCAATTGTCACTGATACAATAGAACATCGAAACAAATTTCTACATCATATAACCAAATCAATGAATTAAAAACATAATTCTTATCAATATTTACCTCAGCTGCTAGGTATTCAAGAACAAATGCAAGAAAAATGGGGGCTCAAATCCCAACCCTCTTGGCATATCTTCCATTCTTCATATATCTGGTGAGCCTTCCAATAGGAAATTGATGTCGAGCCTTGACAGATTTTGTGATGGCCTTCTTCTTGGATCCCCCCTTTCAATCATGTGCATGCTTCTCTTATTTAGTAGAGGTTTCCATGGCTTCATGAGTAGCTCTATGTTAATTTACATCAATCTAGGAGTTATGCACAGTACAGAATTATGCATATGCTATGAGTCGAAGACATATGAAAAGTTTACTTCTCATTCTAAGGAAGCGAATGGGTGTAATTGGACTAGCTGGAATAGGATTTGAAACCAAAGGACCAAAAACGGACTATGTTCTAGTCAACTATGTGTTGGGGCTTAAGATGAATCCTAAAAATAAATCTTAATCCTATCTCATTAATATTATCAACCAATGATTAACATTTGAATTAAAGGCTATCAACAAATTATATGCAATAATAGAGTCTTAGACTATGACAAAGTGAAATATAACTATTATGGAAAATTTACATGAATCATTATTCTAATTCAACCATTGCAGAAATAAATGATAACAACAAATGATTACTCCTATAATTACAATTCTGATCAAATGAACTATTCTAACTCACAAACCATTTTAATCTATTTCTCAAAAAATCCTATGCATAAGGAGAAATTATTAATCACATAAATGCTCAAAAGTCTCTACTTCTCAAAAGTAACTTCTAAGATTCACACATTCACACTTCACATCTACGTAATACAATCCAATCGTTAACATCAGAAAATGCTTAACAAAATTCAAGATACAAGATTCAATTCATTACCTACTATTAAAAAAAATACAAGTAAAAAGTAATAGAACTAATGTGAATCATAGAAAGGTAATATGACTATTAATGATACATAATAGACAGTAAAACCTTCGGTGACTGGGCCCACAATCTCCAGAAGTATGACCTAGATAAATTCAATCCACAAGACTAAAGTAAAATCTCATGCAACTTCATTAACTTCAAAGTGTTTTATAGAATAACCTCAAAAAGGTTCAACTCACATCCATGTATGTAATACACAGTAAAAGTGAAATAATAAAATGGAACATGAACAACATTTGTCTTTCAATTTGCTGTTTGATATATTACATTTGAAACTGAATATAGAGCTATCCTAAGAACTAAAAAGTTCTCGGGATTGCTCTCCCAACCCTAATATTTCATATGGTAATGATTAGTTTCCTTTTGCCTTCATTCTCCGACCGCGCTCAAACATTGAGCTGTAATCTGCTATAAATGTGGCATCAAATCGATCAATATCTCGCTCGAATATCTTGAGAAACAACAATCATTCGTTTAGGCTAATCTACATAACAATGTACTCGAATTATAAAATTTTGATATTGTAAAAGCTCACATTAACTATATTATTTTCAACTTTCTTTTACCATCCTTTTTCTCTTAAACCATTGCAAATTAAGGATAAACTTGCCTAAAAACAGAAAAATTATCAAGGAAATATGGAGAGGAATTATACCTTTTCTGTGGCCAAACATCACCCCACAACTTACCTAATTGTGTGTCCTCATGCAAAAAATATGATTCACATGTGACAAAGTTAAAGAGTAGGCTAGGTAATATTGTTCGCCATAATTCTAAAATCCATTTTTTCTCCTAAGAACATTGAAGTCTTCGCTTTCTGCACCTTCTGGGAGTTCATAATCAACATTGTACCCATGTGGAGGATACCAGATAATAGGACATCAATATCAACATCCAATCCAAGTGGGTCCTTTAGACAGAACCATATGACTATATTGTTGCATCCAGTTAGCTATTGTTTGGAAGTTTCTTTAGCCAAAAGGATCTCTGTTCTTAACCGCCTTAGGATATGCCTTCCATCATTGTTATGCTACCTGAAGGGATTCTTGTTTAATGTCTTCGAAGTACCCAAGTCCCGCGATAATAAAATATTGTGTGGGAGCCATAGCAAAAAGGACACCAAGTCGTTGCATGAACCTTTTATGTTTTATGAAAGTTTGCAGTGGTCTATTAGGTTCTCCTCTGATCGAAATGTCTAAACCATTTTATCTCCTTTGTAATATACTATAGGCTCTGTACCATTTGATTTTGTTTCTCGCAAAGGATATAAAATATTGGAATTGCACATGCCCAACAAAAGGGCTTGGGTTCCCATCAATCTGCTCTTCCAGGAAGAATTTGTGCATGTAGAGTTCACATAAGAAATATCTAACATTATCTTCCTATTCTCAAAAACACTTAATAAAATCAGAAATAGTACTTAATTCAACAAGCTAACTAGACTGTATGGATTTTACCTTTAATAAGAAGCATCTTTCGAGTAAAAACATGACATAGTTTGTAGCTCGAGACCTACAAGATAATGAATAAGAGTATGTGTAACATATCTCCTTGTTTTGTTCCAATGCTTTCTGAAGCCGCCCTTGCAATTTCTCTGTTTTATTTTTCTCCCTTCTAAGTTTGGCATGAATTTCATACTCAGTGGAGGTCAAGGCTTTGTACTTTTGTAGTAATTCTAGGTATTCTTCCTGAGGTATCACTTCTCCTCAGTATTTTTCCAAAAGCTATTTGTGCATTTCCAATTCTTGGTTTAACACTTCGATAGTGGCATTCTTGATCAAGTGAGAATAAGGAAGCACCCCTTCAGTTTGTGTAGGCTTGTTAATAGTCATTAGTAGATCTGTTTGGCTTACTGTCTCAATTGTAACCACAGAGGGATTCATATATTTTTTAATTCCCATAGAATTAGTGGTAATAACCTTAGCTTGAATTTATGTATGGTTAATAAGGATTTCTTCAATCTATACTTCTACATGGGTAGTGGGAGTTTCATGCATCTGATTTTTTGCATGATTCATGAAATTCTCATTGTGGACTACAATTTTCATAGCTTGTATTTTCTTTCTACCATAATTTCTAAGTCTTTTTTTGAGTTTTTCCATCTTATTCCATAATTTATGGTTTTCTTGTTTCAATAACTTGATTCTTTGTTTATTCTTTTCTTTCAACCCTTCAGTGGGTTCTACAATTTTTTTTGTAGATGAGGATGTCATAATAGTGACATCAAGAGGAAATTCAATTTCTCCATCAATCAAAACAATAGAAATTGAGTTACCTTCGAAATTTTGATTATCATGGATTAACGGAATGATCCTCGCTCTTGAAAATTCTGGTTCATTCATAATTATGGCTGATTCTTCTCAATGGTCCTAGCTAAGCATACTTGGTAAGGATGGTAATATTTCAGTATTATGAGAATTTGTGGTAGAGGTTGAAAAATTAGAAGCTGGTTCAAATGAATTCCCAAAACAATCTTCATTTTCTTCAAAGGAAACGAGTGTTCCCATATTTTCCAAAATTTGGGCTATTTCCTCTTCTCTAACTCACGGTGAGTTACCATGTTGCTCTATAGGAGTCTCATTCTCTAGTGTATGCTCAATAGAAACTATAAGCTTTTTTTCCTTGGACAGTATTTCAAACCTTCTACACTTAGCTGGCCAGGCAACCAGGACAGAAGCTAACCTCTTCTCAACTCTAGTCAAATTTTTCAAAGCTAGGGTTTGATTATAATTTTCCTCTCTTGGTTGATTATTTACATTTACCACGTCTGGCTGAATGTTTTATGTGTCAGGCTGGGTATTTTCTTCCTTAGGCATTTCTTCCACAAGTGGTAAGTCATTAAGTCCTAAAATATTTTCCGAGCTTAATTGTGAGAATGCCAATTCCCTACTGACTATCAATTTGATTAAACAATGGTGACTAACTATGACTCTTGGGGCATTAGCTCTACTCATCCTACCAATAACCTCATGTAATAGGAAATTTAAAAAGAAAGGCATGTTTAGCACTATCTTTTTTTTTTAAGCTGCTAATATTTTGTGATGTCGTGGTCTTACAACATCATGCCAACCATCACATGTAATGTGCTGCTAGATTATGTCTGGAAGCTCTTGCCATGGTTCTCCAAATGAGGTGGGGTGGAATCCTTTTCCTTTGCAGACCAATTCACCACCAAGATCTATAAACAATTCCATTGCACTCTGGAGTCTATATGCTTGTTTATCTACTTCTCTCCTTCCGTAGAGAAACTTGTAACTTCTGTCAAGATCGTTTCATTAACCGGTATCTTCTTTCCTTTGACTGTTGTGATTTCATTACTTAAATTCTATAAAAATTCCAAAGACACATTGTTATCAAATCCCTGCAATCAAGTGAAATACTCAATAAAACACACCCTTTCCAGGATTCGTCGAGCTTGTTTAGTTAACCATAGTGTAACAGGCTCACTACGGATGGATTTACCCCTCATTGATGCTAATTTGGAAGGAATTGTTGCAAAAAATATCCACAGTGCTGGTTTGGAAGGAATTGTTGCAAAAACTATACACATAGTTGTTTCAATCCCGAAAATAGAATGAGATATATGACAGAATAACATTATCCAATGTGCTTTTGTATGATGAAAATTATTATGTTCGTTAATTGTGCTTAGTCCCATTATGCATGTTTTGTGCCTTACCTCCCTCCAATAGAAAGGTCGACCACGAGTGGTAACATTCTGGAAATTAAATGGTCACATGGAAGTAGTAATTACCGCAAAAGGAAATGGTCAAATCGGGCCCAGTCAGATGGAGGGGATAATTAACTGTCATATATACATGGAAGTAATGATAATGATATACCATGTGTAAAAATATTTCCTTTTTAAAATAAATAACCTTTGAAGAACACACACACACACACACACACACACACACATACACAGATATATATATATATATATATATATATATATATATATATATATATATATATATATATATATATATATATATATATATATATATATATATATATATATATATATATATATATATATATATATATATATATATATATACGGCAACCTTCATTTATAGGTAATATGCATATTTTAGAGGTCCAAAACTTTAGAGTTATGTTCATGTTATAGTTTATATAAAACCTCTACTTTATTTTACAAGATAGTTGTAGATATTGATGATGGTGATTTATTTATAAAAGAAAGAGGTATAACAACATAATTATGATAAGGAAATTCAAGATTTATTCCAAAGCCACAGGCAGAGCCACTACTACCAGCAGGCATCCATAACCTCGATAGGGTTTCCTTTTTAACCTATAAATGAGCGAGTATCCTATGAATGATATATCGTATTTCTTATTTTAACGTATTTCTCTCAAAAGGTCATTGTTCTAGTGTGTTGACCAGATAACATCAATGCTATTCACCAGATCATAACAAAGTGAACAAGCCAGCTCGTGATGAGACTTATTATCCTTTTCACAATCGTGTCAAAAAGATCATAACCCTGGTTTCGTAGCCATAATGGGAATTTCACTTATTTTATTATCTTATGATCATAGTAGGTTGGCTCGTGATGAGACCCCCTATCCTTGTGAGGAAATTTAGCTCTAAGTGTCATTTTCTTTTGAAAATTTGATCTTTTTATTCATCAAGTGTTGCTCATCAACACCTTAAGAGTTTAAGGATGGCGTAAGGAAGAAAAATGATTCCAAATAAATTATATGTCAACCCATTTTTATATTGAAACTGTTGTCACCAAATTAAGTCTGATGGGCTGCTTTAATAGTCATTTTAGAGTAACTATTTCAAACCACTTTTATTTGGAACTTAGCCTTTCCATCCTGAGAGGGCTCTCTCAAGGTAATGTATGATATTCAATAAACAATTCTTGGAGCAAAGATGGCTAACTTTGAGTGTGTTTTGATTTTTTTTTATCCGGGTGAAGGATGTGAATAAATAGCTACCATTGTGCATGGAGTCAGAGGGAACTCAATTACATGAAAAACATCTAACATGGAAGCTAAGGCAACTGTGTATTCTCATAAAAACACAGCTTGAACAGTAAACCATATGCATACAAGAAATTGGAGCATGATTAAACATGAATTCGAAGTGATTACACATAGAGCTAACTAAATACACATGAAATAGATATATAAGACAAAGAAATATGAGAAAAAATGATGAATATTAGGTCTAATAGAAGCCTTTTGCAACTGTATATGACTGACTAAAAAAAATTACAAAACTAGCTTGTAGCATGACATCAATCAACCCTCTTTAATCCTCTCATCTGCCTATTTATAAAATTATATTTAGTTACATGTAGTATTCCAACTGTCTAGACCTTCAAATGCTCTCAAAGACACCTTATCCAAACAAGAAAAAAATTACAAGGAGGGAATATAGTGATATTTCTACTTTCAAGAGTTCAAAACCTACTAGGAATTTAACACTATTTATTTTAGTAATATATTTTACATGATCCATTCATGATGACACTTATCAAGTAAAACCACTTTTCCTGAGGTGTAAATTCCCATAAATAAACAATAAAATATCCAAACTAACATCTAGGGTCTTCTCCTCGGATTTTGGGGATGTGTTGTTATAGTTGATGATGTGTCCAAAATTGATGAGTTGGCAACCTAGTCACGTTCCATGATACATTAACCAAAGTCTACACTGATACTGTTTGACCAATCCAAATGATTAATGTGCTTGAAAACTGCATTAAATGCTTGAAATTTTTTGAAATTCACCCTCACTGCAAAAATAGAGGACTTTAGGGAAGTTCATAGCGAAAGTCTATAGCACTCTTCATTTGACCTTTTCTACAACTTTTTTGACTTATATGATCATTTGAGGGTTTCCACCAAGCCAAAACATTTAAATAATTACTTGTACTTCCCCCCTTTATGAAAAAAATTGGAATTTATTGCAAAAAGTAATATTCAGTGAGTTTGTAGCGAAAACATGCCTTTAAGCCTGGAGTACGCTACAAACTTGCCTAATAAACTAGAGATTTCAAAAAATTCACTTCTACCTCCAAAAAATTGTCCTTGGCTATGTGAGATGATGATATGAAGCATGATAAGGCAAAAATGGTCCAAAATACATCTTACCCCAATCAAGAAGCAACAACTTCACCTACAACAGGTTCATCTACCACTATCATTTTTAAACCTTTCTTCTTTAACTTAGTTTGAACCATTCCCATTTGAATTTCCAGCTCTTTAACCTAATTTAGAAGATTTCTCCTCTCTGCCTGCAGCCATATATTCCTCCTCATGGTGTTCTTCATCATTATATTCAAAGGTAATGTTATTTTCAGAATTTTCTTGGACCTTTCAGCCACCTCATCATAAAAATTGATTTTCTTACTCACCTCTTTCTTAAAATCTAGCAGTTCTTTCCTTTCTTGCTTGAAACCTTCTAGCTCCATCTTTGTCTCTATGACCTCATTTCTCTCCTCTTTAAGTTGCTCCTTAAGAATGTCCACTTCATATTTCTTTATCATTTTCTCTTTATATTTATGTGCCTTAGTGATTTTTGCTTCTATGGGGGATAATTCAATGATCTCTTCCACCATAAGATGTTTTTTATTTTCTTCTTCCTTTTTCTTCTTATCAGATTTTTCCCCTTTGGAGAGATGTGACCTAGTAAAAGGATTTCTAGGCTTGAATACATAACTAGAGTCCTTAATAGAGAAATCAAGGTTTTTTGCAGTAAGGAATTTCTTCTTCATCTTGGTTCCCTTTATCTCCATATATAGATTTAACTACAGGGGCCTCTTAAATGTCAATAACTTGCAAAATATCTTCAATTTTACCCTTTCCTTCTCTTTGACTTCTGGTAATCCTCCTAGAAGTCCTTGTGTTAAAAAATTTCTTGTTTCTTTTGAATGTTGGCTGAGGTACCACTGTTGTTTCCTGCAAATGTTCAACTTCCATCTCCATAGGTTCTGGCAGAGGTTTCATGTATTTTTCAGGTTCAACTTCAGGTTCAACTATGGGCCTTTTATCTTTATTGGGGGTACTTGTGTTGGACTTGGGTGTTTTATTTGGAGTAATCATATCCACATCATAACCACTTAGAAACAAAAATGTAGCCCAATATATGTTCAAATTTTTCAATTCCTCCATAACCAACAACTTAATTAATCCATGATGGAATACATATGTCTCACTACTCTCAGGAATGGCTTGGACTTTATCATACATCTTACCTAAGCTTCTAAAAAGGAAGAATGGAAGGTCTAAGAGATGTTTACCTATAAAGTGGAGCAAAATTCTGACATGGTACTGGTATATCATGTGGAATCTTCCCTCACATGTAAAATACTTATGAATTACCAGCAATAACTTTGAATACTTCTCCTTAAGGCAGCTCCTAGGTATACCGGATGTCATATCCACCCCCACATGCTCTTCCTTCAAGAACTCCTCACAATTTTCCAGTTTAAACTTAGTAGCCTTGAACCATTCTTCCCCTGACCCCATAATCTCCGTTTCCTGAGCAATAGTTTTAGGGGAAACTATAAAACTCAGTTTGTCTACTTTTGAAGTAGTGCCAAAAAAATTCACAACAAAGTCTTTGGAGACTTGAGCATGGTACCCCTACAAGTTTTGACAGAATCTCATGCAGCCGGTGTTGGTGAAAGCCTCTGCAAAGCTGGGACCTTCCATGACCAATTTTAGGTCCATAGTTTCATACCTAACCATGGAACCTCTCTTGTTGATATTCTTGTGTGCGACCATCTCCTCCAAAATAGCACTGTCTTGTTTGTATTTTTGACACCTGCAAAAGATGACTTTTGACAACAAGATGCTTGTGGAGAGAATTGGAAAATAACCTATGACAGCAGCTAGATCGAAAACAAAACAGGGAAATGGTGGAAAATGCAACACTCAGGGATGGCAAGGTAAGTGATTAGGATAGAATGCATGAAGGTTAATTGAAGAAAGAAAAGTGACGGTAAAAAAAAAGGATGTGGTGGTAATGAAGACCAAGTGTGACATACACTAAACAACGATTCATAATAAGTAAGCATGTGATGGAAATTTGACCCCAAGCCACTCAAAAAGTGACAACTCGTGGATCCCTTAATCGGTGCAGAAAAATAGGAGTTCATAACGAATTTTGTTAGAAATTTGGCGGATTCACTACAGAATTTTCAGGTGAGTCTGTAGCCAAAACAACCTTTTTTGCACAAAAATCGCTGTCGACTTAGGTAAAAGGTGAAAAATGTAAAAAATGATTTATTTGACCCGATGTATGTGAATTTTTGAAATTTTTCCTATGACAAGACCTTAATTACATGGGAAAAAAAACATTTTGAACCCTTTAAAATAATAGACCAATCATGAAATTTTATCAATTTTCATGAATTTATTTGACCAACACACTAGACCTAACTCATCATGACATGCTTGACCAATGCATTTGTTATTTATGATAACAAAAAGAAAATCACCAATAAATATGTACACAAAATATAAAACTACTATGGTGGTGATAGATCCGGAAGAATTTATATGTCTTTCAGAAAGATCTAGATATAAATAAAATGTTTAAAATAAGACGTGGCAAAGGATAAAATAATGTTCTTCATACGGTGATAGATAATGAATTATTTTTAACACCATGATAAAGTAAATATAATACTTTTTTAAGTTCCCTTTCAAAGATTGGAAGTAATTATATGAGAAATAGATAGCTTGGCGCAAAGGGAACAATAATTGTACTAAAGGGAAAAACAATTTTGCCGAAGTGAACAAAAATTGTGCCCAAGGAACAACGGATATGAAAGAGAAAGGGAAAAACAACTGTACAAAAGGGAACAACAATTGTGCTGAAGAAAACAGTAATTGTGCTGAAGGGAACAACAATTGTGTCGAAGGGAACAACGGTTGTGAAATAGAAAGGGAACAAAAACTGTACTAAAGGGAACAACAAATGTGCCAAAGGGAACAAAAACTATCCTCAAGGCCTTTTTACCCCTTTTCGTTTTATCATCAAGAGACAAAAAAGGAAGAAAAAGAAAGAAAGAAAAGAAAAAAAACTCAATTAACTTACCTATCAGTATGCTATGATCTGAAAAACAAGATCATTACTTACCTCATGATAAAAAGACTCCTTTGTGAGTGGTTGGTGGTAAAGGCATAGTCGATGTCCGTTTACTAGAAAAGAGGTACCAGATCCGTCGATGGTGTTTAATGTTACAGTACCATTATTTTGGACTTATTTGATTTCATATGGCCCGAGCCACCTTGTTTGTAATTTCCCTGGAAAATATTGGAACCTGGAATCATATATTAATGCGAAATTGCATTTTTGGAATTATTTCTTTTTAATCAGTTATTTGTGCCATTTATCTCTTTGTTTTTGTATAATAGTAGTGTGTTCTACAACATACAAACATGTGTCCTCCAACTCATTAAGTTGTTGTAGGCATTTGTTTTGTGCTTCTGTAAAATAGAGTCCTATTTCCCTTGCAGTGTTAAGAATCTTTATTTCAAATTCTATTGGAAAAATGGGTTCTTTGCCGAAGAAAAGGCTATATGGTGAGTGACCAGTAGTGTTCCTCCATGTTGTCTAATAAGCCCATAATGCTTCAGGGATTTTGGTTGCCCAATTTCGACGATTTACGAATACGGTTTTGGTCATAATTGATTCGAGGAACTTTTTAGTGCTCTCCACTTTTCCATTTTCCTTGGGATGATATGGGGAAGCAAATCTATGCTTAATATGATAGTTATAAAGAGTGGCAAAAATTTTATGACCTATGAATCTCGACCCTCCGTCTTGTATTACTTCACTTGGTAATTTGTATCGCACAAATAGTTTGAATAGGAAATTAATCATTGCCTCCTCCGTAGCTCTCGGTAAGACTATCAGTTTGACTTATTTGGGTACATATTCCTTGATAATCAATATGTACATTTTTTTATTTGATGGTGGTTTGAATGGGCCAAAAAAATCCAACGCCCATCGTTCGAATGGTTCTGCCACCAATTGCGGTTGTAGGTGAATTTTGTCATCTTAGCTAGGATGACCCATTCGATTATAACTATCATAGGCTTGGACATACTTTTTTGTGTCTTTAAATATTATTGGACAATAATAGACCATTTGAATAACTTTATGTCAAGTTCGGCGGTTTGCAGAGTGTCCTCTGCAGGTTTTGTTGTGGCAGGTCCTCAGGATGTCATAAATTTCATCCTCTCTAATGCACCTTTGAATTTGAAAATCAAAACCAATGTGGAAACGATAACCACTGATCCAAGAAAAATGTGCATTGCATTGTATGATTAACTTCCTTTCTTGTGGTGACAAATGTGTTGGTAATTTCCCTACCACCAAGTAATTTTCCACATCAGTGTACCAGGGTTTTTTATTGTCACAACAAATAGATGCTCATCTGAGAATTGGTCGTCCACCAGTTGATGGTCATCTACTTTAGGTACTCGAAACAGGAAGTCTACCACAAAATTTTCTTTTCATGGTCGATCCTTGATGGTGATATCAAATTCCCGCAACAACAATAACCATCAAGTCACCTGACCATTAGTAATGGGTTTGTTAGCTAAATATCTAATAGTAAAGTGACCATTGTAGATAAAAATTGGATAGCCTGTTATATAATTTCAAAATTTATTAATAGCATGTATAACAACTAAAAATTATTTTTCTGCTATATAGTTTAACTCAGTAGGAGTGAGGTTTTTGTTGATATAGTAGATAACATAAGGTTTTTTGTCTTCCTCTTCTCTAAGAATAATGCCTATGGCTGTGTCTAATGCATCAAAGGAGATGTGAAAGGGTAGCTCCCATTTTGTTCCTCTTAACACTAGTTTTGTCGAAAGGAGTTCCTTGAGACCTGCAAATGAAACATCACAATTTTCATACCATTCAAATTCGATATTGCCTGTTAAAGTGTATAAAGGTGCAACTATCTTTGAAAAATGTTTTATAAATCTGCGATACTACCCTTCTTAACCAAGAAAAATTCATACCTTTGTTTGTGTCTGGGGCGTATGAAATTTAATAATTACCTCAATCTTGGCAGTTTCCACCTGAATCCATGCAGTAGAAATGTAATTCCCTAAAACTACACCTTCAGTTGTTATCATATGGCATTTTTCATTGCTTAAACACAACCTAGTAGCGATACAACGTTCAAGGAATTTTTATAAATTTTTTATAGCTTAATAAAAATCATCCCCAAATGGAGTAAAATCATCCATATACAATTCAAGTCCCTCATTGATTAGGTTGGAAAAAATACTCAAGGTTTTTCTTTGAAATGTCGCAGGAGCATTGCATAGTCCAATGGGTACAACTATATATGCGAATGTACCCCATGGGCAGGTAAATGCGGTTTTATCTTGCTCTTTTGGAGCAATTTGAATATGATTTTAACCACTGAAACCATCAAGAAAAGAAAATAATTTCTTTCCAGCCAAATTATCAAGGACTTGGTCTATGAAAGGAAGGGGAAAATGGTCTTTTTGGGTAGCCTTATTGAGTTCTCTATAATCTACACAAATCCTTCATTTCCCATTTTTCACAATGTCTCTAAGCTGTGGAATCAGCCTCCGCTAGGGCTACTGAATACGAGGGGCGTCTTTTTCGATATAGATGTGATGGGTGCACAACTGTGGGTCAATAGCTTTCATGTCTGAATATTCCTAGGCAAAATCCTATTTGTGTTTTTAGAGAACCTTAGTTAGTTTATGTTGTTGATGTTTTTCCAGACCAACATTAGTATTAAGGTTTTTTCAAATTTCTATTTCAATTAGAATGTTGTTATGGACAACATTTGTGGGAATATGATTCTCATTTAAATTTTCAAAGTGGTCTCCTTGTGCATCATTATCAAGCATAGCTTTTAGCATTTTTCATGTTGGGTTTCCAATAATAGTTGGTTTATTGATGAAGGTGTTGATTACATCATCCTGTAATTGATTTTTAATTCCCAGAGCTTCATCTAATGAAAGGGGAGAATGTAGATTTTCTTCTTAATATCTAGGTGGGCATAATTAAAAATTTACAACAAGTGGACTGGTTTTAGCTAGAGGGTACAAAATAAGATTGTTGACAAAGTTTCCTCTCACAATTGTCATGTTTCCATTTCAACATCCTATATCTTTTGTTTCTAACCATGGTCTTCCTCGTATTTGTGGATGTTCATCTAGTCTACTTCTCGAGTTGACGACCTGGAAGTCTATAGGATATTTCCAGGAGTCTATAGAGATAGTAAAGTCTTCCAAAGTTCCTTTAGGCTTGAACACTAATCTGTAAGATAATTATGGCAGGGTTTAGGTTGGTTTTAAAGTTTTGATACCCAAGATATTACAAGTCACATAGGTCATAATATTAATGGCTTCTCCTAAGTCTACCAACGTGTTTGGAAAAAGTGCAGCCTTGTATTTTGGCGGTCACGAATAGACTTCCTAGATCTTCATATTTAACAAGAAACTATTTTCCAAAAATGAGGTCGGATAATGTTCCTACAACGTGAGATGTGGTTGGATCTTTTGGTTTTCTCCCAGGCTTTTTCCCACATAAATCTTTATTCGTTTTGGCATAAATAAAGATGTCTCATATAGCTTGCAAGAGTGGAATTTTTATACAGAATTTTTTCAATTCCCCTACAATATCAAACTAATGGTAAATTGTTGGTTTCATTATCGTGAGTCTTTTAGGGAATGGAGGGGAAGTAGCTATGATTTTTTTAGGGTTTCGTTGCTCGACTACGTATTTTTTGCTATGTTTCTCAAATGACTACAGTCGACAGATTTATCATAGTCTATTCTTCTTTACTATTTTCTTTCTCTTGATTGTTATCATTTTCTTCAGGAGAAACAATGCGTCTAGATCTTAGTCAGATCTCATTACATCCTACGTGGTTTACTTCATAGACCAGATTTTCAAGGATTTTCACATACTGGAGAGGTCTATTGTTGGGGTTAGGATTTGGCTGAGCTAACAGTTGAGGGTGCATGGTAGGTTGAGGATTAAGAGGTAACTAAAATGGAGCTTGTAATGTGGGTTGAGATTGATGGATCGTTCCCAGAGGTGGATTTATCAATCTCGCAAGACGTTGCCAATTTTGAGGCCACATTAAATTCCACACAGACGTGTTCGAACATTGCAAGGGATAGGAGTTAGTAACTAGAATTTTCCACAATGGGGTAGGATATTGGGAATTTGGACATCATGATCTAGCAAATGATTGATTCATCCATGGTGAAGTAGGATATAACTAGGATTTTCAGGCATAGTTAAAGGGTGATTGTACCTACCATATGTTTCCAGGATTCTGTTGTTGCATATATTATACATAACAAAATGAGGAGGGATCTTGCATCATACTAGGAGGACATGATGGCCATGATCGACGTTGAGCCATTTGGTATATAGAATTTGTCTCCTCCTCAACTCTTTGAGTATAAATTTTAATCTTGGGAGTGATGGACATTTTTTTGTCGAATGCTCTTTAGTGAAAATAACATAGGTTCGAACAATGACTAGTGGGAATTCCCACTCAATGTATTTCTTTAGGCATCGCGGACATAATATGGCCAATGCTCGCTCTGCCTTAGCTTTATTTTGTTTATCCTGCAAAAAATCTAGCTATATAGTTAGTGTTCCCAAAAATTCAGTTTTAAAATCTTCAAAAATATTACCAATTTCCATTTGCATTACACCTCTTCAAGTGATTTTTCTGATTTGAGTGAGGGGATCCCATACTCCAAATTTGGCTCATGTGCTGTCACGTGAACACTTGATACGTAGTTTAACAATATTATCATATTATTCTTGATAAATATCACCTTAACCCATTAAATTTAATGTTTCTATCCACTTGTCTCTCATGTATTTTATTAAAGAAAAATTTAATGCTTCTTTTGGTAAGGTAATATATGGGGATATTTATAAATTGTACTGAAATCTCTTATTATAATCCTTTAAAGTTTCATTGTCTTTTGTAGTAAAATTAAAAATTTCATCTTTCAGATACATGGATCGATAGTAATCTTAATATTTTGTAAGAAAATAATTTTCATTTCATCCCAAGAATCGATAGTGCCCCCTCCCAAGGCCATAAACCATCATAATGTTGCCCCATTCAAAGTAGAAGGGAAATTTTTTAATTTTTTCAGATCAGTAGTATAATCATACCCTCTACACAAGACATCAAATTCAAAAGGCATTTGGATCCTCTGAGGTCATCCCATGAAAGTTTGGAATATTTTGTAGAGGGATGTACTTCATCGGGGCATTATTTACTAGATTGACAATAGGATATTCCAATGTTAAAGTTTGTTTTTTTATGCTTGAGTTTCCATCTGATTGAAGATATTCCAGTAATCTTCATGGATTTCTTAATAAGGTGGTATTATTTGAGTGAGGGAGTTATGGTTACTACTTGGATCTCTAGGGGGTTTTACTATACTTCCTAAGTCTAGGATCTCAGGTGTTTTCTCTTCTATCCAGATCACAGGAGATCTGGATCCTGAGGATAGTGGATCTTGTCCATTGGTTTTTCTTTATCCTTCTTTTAAATTACAGGAATTTCCCTCTTGTGAAGGAATAGAGTGTCACACAAATGTGCTTTGAAATATTTGATGATATCCTTCAGTTTTGTTGTGAATATCAGCGTGAGCTGCAGTTGGTGATTCTGCCGCTTGAGGGTTTGCAGTAGAGCCCTTCCAAGATTTTGTTTGGGGTCCTACTGATGCTTGATATCCATGCTAATTTTTTTTTATTTTCCTTATACTTCCTAACATCTGGATAACTATAAACATATTGAAAATACTTGAAAGAGTGAAACTGCTACATACAAGAAAATTCAAAATGAGAAGTGATACACCAAACTACTCATCATCAGATAAGTCAATAGGAGTCATATCCTTTACAATTGAACTTGGAAGTTCAATTTGTTGAATGCATGGGATATGTTTTTAAATGCACTTGAGGTGACCATTCTCTCTGTGGAGTTTAAATTTAATTTGTTAAAAATCCTAATTGTAAACCATGATTGTTTGAGAAAACAAGGTCGATCTTGAAGGGATATGCCCCAAATATTTTACTAGGAGGTTATTCATCATCTAGTACAAGGAAGAATTTTTTTTATAATGAGAATTTCTTCCTTGAGAGTGCTGAGGGTCAAGCACTAGGGTCTTCCAGTATCCAAATCAATGTCCATTAAACCAATTTACTAGTTCAACTCCTCTTCCCATTATGCTATGAGTTGGCGGACATGGGTAGTGCCATCATGGCAGACTTGGGTAGTGCCATCATGAGGTAGAAGTTTCATAAATAATGCGGGAGTTTGACTTAACCCCATAAGTTTTACCTGTATAAGTGTTGGGTTTACAAAACTGAATGGCAACTTTCAGTTGCCTCGCGTGACCACAAGAACCTTAGGTGGCCTTACCCTTCGTCGAAGCAGTGCGAGCCATTGTTCTGGAATGGTGGAGAGAACTAAAATAATTTTTCATGAACCTTGTTGGTCAACCCAAGGTGAGGCGATACCTAGGCATAGAATGCTTCTAGGGTCGCACCGAACGAGGGGACCTTCTGAGGTAACCAAATGTGAGATCCATAACCCATACGTAAGCCAAATTTGTCTCCTTTTACATCCCGGGAACTCGAAATAGAAATAGTTTCGTGGCCTAGAAACTTGAAGCTAATTATCCCTAGAATCTGTATGTGTATAAATATAAACAAAACCACATCCATAATAAAACCTTGAAAATTCAGGGCCGAGACCACATATTCCCAAAGGGCAAGCAAAGATAGTGCACTCGTGAGAGAAACATAAAGCCTGGGAGTGGCCCATAGTCCTTACCCAACAAATACCCATGTGTGCCAACATAATTCCAAAGAACACAATAATTGGACTATAAAAAATGAAAGAGCCTTCAAACAATTTTGAAACAACAATAAATGATTCTTGTTAATGTGCCTTCCAAACCATCCAATTTAATGCATATCCCTTCTTCCAAGAAACAAATTGACAAGTATAATGAGCCCTAAGAGGGATACATCTGATGGGACTGAAAACATACCCAAGATAGGCGGCATGTACCCACTGCAAATGAACATATTCCTAGTGAAATACCTTGAAGGACTCCTCCCCTAGGCTTCTAAGCTGCTCATACTAGACCTTATGCAAACAAGAATCATAAAGAGGATACTTACTGAATTTACCAATGAAAAGGCCAAGAAATTGCTTACGAATTATGTTGTTTCCACCTTCAGTAATGACATTAATTGAGGCCATGCGTCAGGCCACCACTCCATGTTCCTCGTGCATGTGGATGGTGGTGAGGGATCTCCTTGGGATCCTCATAACATACATCAAATGTTAAAGGGACCAAAACATTTGAGTTCACACCTTGATTGGGGATGTGGTTTTGTCTCATGATTGTCTTGTTGAATTTCCCTAATATCCTCCTCGAGGATTGCACTTAGGGGATTTCAAGTTGTTCTCTAGGGGTTGGGTTGGCTAGGTTATTTCTATGGAACTTCCCAAGTGAGAGAAACTCGAATTTTCTAGGAAATCGACATCTTTGTTTCCTCCTCTCTACACATGGGAAGTAAGGATGTAGTCAAAGTTGGGGAGGAGCTCACCCACTTCCTGCATTATTCAAGAAATATGCTAGATATGGCTAAGAGTTTCCCATATTTCTCCTTGGTTCAACTTATTGATGATTTATATCATAAGTTTTGAATATCCTTCAATCACTAGTGTTTTGTATCTGATTTTAATGGCTGTAAGGAGGCATTTTTTGGAAACATTAACTTCTACCTCATTTTTTGTTTCAAAACCACAATTTTCCGCAAAAACCAGTCTCGTCCTCCTATGTGAATCCCAAAAGAGACCTCCAAAACAAGCTAACCCTGGATTTCCTTTATATACACCATCAAATTTTCATTTAATGAAATATTTCAAAGGAGAAGAAATTTTTTGAGGTGACACCACAGGGGAAACTAGAAATTTCCACGAACTTGGGGAAATCACACTTTGTGACAGATTCAACAAGGTTAGAATTATAGCTTCATGAGGAGAAACCGCCCAATCATCTGGATGTCATTTCTCTACCAATATTGTTTATCTAATATTCTGATTAGGGCTTTCCATACTTCTTTTGTGTATTAGTGGTGATATTTAAATATCATGCTATTCTGTTCCTTCCAAATAGGTCAAAGGAGGAATCCCAAAGCTAGTTCCCAAGCTGGATTGAGCATCGGGCTTTAGAATATACCCTTACACCATAATAGTATGGTTTCTTTGATTTTCTATTGATCTCTATTAAGGTGGTCGAAAATGTTGCCTAAATGTCTCCATTTTTTATTTGCAAAAGAGTAGGAGTTTAAGAGGTGCTCCATATCCTCATTGTGTTGACCACATAAAAAAATAGAAGGAAGGAAAATGGATTCCACATTTTTTAAGTTGATTCCAAGTGACGATTCTCCCTTACAATCCAACCATAAGAAGTAATATATTTTTTTCCATAATTTTCCTTACATATCTTCTTCCATAGATGGTTTTTCTGATTTTTATTATCTTTTATTCATAGATTGCATGCTTCCTTAATGTTGAAGATGCCACAGTTTTATTAGCCCAATCTAAGAATGACGAGTCCATCCAATCTTATAATTTTTCTCTATTTTAATTCTATGTCTAATTTTATTCATTGTTCTAAAATAGGAGGGTTGGGCCAATCCTGATATTCCCTCCATTGCTTCCATCCTGACGACAATTGAGTGGGCTTCCATAATTGATCCTTTGTATAATATTTCCAATTGATTGTATATAAAAATATCTCTCCTATGTCTTTCCGACTAAAAAATTTCTCTCGCTTCTGACATGAATATTTCCAAAAGAGTGCCATTTCTCCATATTTTATTTCCCATAAACAATCAAGGGTTATTAGGTCTCTGTTTCCTGCTTCTAAGTTCCAGATTTAAGACCCCTTGGGAGGATCATGGTATCAAATAATATCCTTTGTCTGTAACGACACACCATATTTTTTGGTCCATATATGTTTCGAGATGTCTTTACCTCCCTTAAGTCGTTGCCCCCATATTTTAGCACCCATGACTTGATTCAGATTGAAAACATTCCTCACTTAAACCCCCAACAATATTGGACTTTGTGGGATTGGTCCAAGACACTAGTGGACATTTCTTCAATTATTGTGCTCCACCCCATAATAAATTTTTAAATATGTCTACCACAATAGTACAAGAATTTTTAGGAGAAGACATGTTGGAGATCTATTAGTTAGGGATCAACTGAAGAATTGATTTTATAAGGATAGACTTACCTGCCATATTGATGACTCTAAAATCCTAGTTGCTAATTTTATTCTAGATCCCCTGGAGAAGGTATTTCCAATACAAAGTATTCGAGGAGTTAAAAACCATTTAGGCATACCCAAATATTTGATATTTAATGAGCCTATCCCAAATTCAAGCACCCTATCAAGGAAGGTTTGAATATTCACAGGGGTATTGAAGAAAAAGATACCAGATTTTTCATTGTTGACCTGAGTGCTCGAGGTTGTCATAAAATATTGCAATATATCTTTGATATTTCTCACTTCCTTTATCTAAACTAGATATAATAACATAATTTTATCCACAAATTGTTGGTGCGTAATGGGAAGACCATTTCCCTAAGGATGCAAGCCCTTTATTTGGGATGACAGAATTGTCGATGACATATATCTACCTAGATCTTCAGCTGCTAGAATGAATAGAAAATGAGAGATCATATCTCCTTGTCTCAAGCCATGGGAAGGGTTGAAAGTTTGAGAGGGAGAACCATTTATCAATATTTAAAAAGCATGGGACGAGATAATGGAAATATCCAGTTCACCCAATGTTTTTCAAAATCAAAATATTTAAGAATAATAATAAGGTAAGACCAACTTAGGTGGTCATAAGCTTTAGATAGGTCTATCTTGATCATCATGCAAATAATTTTATGTTGTTTCAAGGAATGGACAATTTCCTGGGAGGTGACGATACCATCTAGGGTTTGACAGCATTTCACAAAACCTGTTTTTCGAGGAGAGATAAGACCAAGAAGGAGGTGTTTGAGACACTTTACCATGACTGTAGATATGATCTTGTAAATGATATTACATAAGAAAATAGGCCTAAAGCCTTAAGGATATTTATATTTCAGAATTTTAGGAATTAGAGTAAGGAATGTCGATTTGAGACGAGGACTTACCTTATGATACCACCTAAATTATGTCTTGTTCTATAAAGCTTGAAGTAGCCTGGTATAATTTTGCAGTAAATACATCGAGCCCTAGTTCTTTCCTTTTTATCCATCCCTTTCACAACATTCCCTATCTCTGCCAAGGTAACTTCTCGCATGAGAGCCATATTATTATCTTTGGAAATGATTTGTGGAATGTGTCAAGTGATTCTTTAAATAGCTTTTGATCTATCCTCGGGGGTTCATATAGAATAGAATGGAAATTATTCACCACTAGGTTTTCCATTTCTTTGTGATGAACTAATTTGTTCCACAAACCATCCTTGATGGATAATATTTCATTTTGTTTCCAATGTTGGATCATAGATTTGTGTAAAAAATTAGTGTATCTCTCACCTTTCCTAAGCCATTATATTTGGATTTCTTCTTGCACATAATTTCCTCTTATTTTCTTCTCTCTTTTAGCTAGTTTACCAGTGATCCTTCTTCCACTGCCATGCTTTTAGATATGCCTTCAATGATTATCTTTTGTTGGATTCGTTGGATTTTTTTTTAATTTGTTTCTATTCTTTCATAATGTTACCAAAATATTCCTAGTTCCATCACTTAGTATTATTTTTAATGTGTTTTAACTTTACCTAAAATGTGTGATATGGTTTATGCCATGAACTATGCTCCCTTTCCACCAACTTTCCACTTTCTTCATAAACAAAGGGTCCATTACTCAGAAATATTCAAAGCGAAAGGGACAATTCTTGGGGATTATTTTCATATCAATCTCCATCTTGATTGTCCAATGGTCCAATCCCA
Source organism: Pinus albicaulis (assembly GCA_034641835.2). NCBI lineage: Eukaryota > Viridiplantae > Streptophyta > Pinopsida > Pinales > Pinaceae > Pinus > Pinus albicaulis. Next base: position 493,263,448 of record CM076580.1, on the reverse strand, counting down.
TGCATTGGACTATGGAGGATTCAATAAAAATGTCCCTATTTATTACTCATTCAGGCACGAGGAATCTATCAAGGGGTGATGCTAGCTAATGTGGGCCTCTTCTCTAGTCATTCCAGGTATACACACCATTTTGTGTTGGAATATACACTAAATTCATCTCCTCAATTGTGTCTCGAAACACTTCCATATTTTCATCCATATGGCGAAGACTACCCTTCTTTTTTTCTAGTGATGAGATCAGGTAGAAACATATACAAAGAATCCAAAGCTCCTCTGAGTAGAGTATTTTGAGGTTTCCTAGATTCTGGAGGAAAACCCCTTATCCTCCTGGAATGTTAGGACCATATACCCTTGTCAGTAGAGCCCAATCATGAGTACCAATGTGTCAGAATTTTCTTATGACAATCTGAGGGATTTTGACCCAATCTTCAAATATAATATCTACAGGGTTCCATAAGATAGATAGCCCTCCTCTGCTCCCTTTCGAATACTTTGCTACCACATCATACTTTGGTTTGAAAATCTTAACCATGTCCTTTAGTCTATTCTCTGATATTTTGGTTTCTTGGATAATAATAATGCTTAGTTTGTCTCTTTTAAGCCAATATTTCAAGTGTCATTTCTTGCCTCTATTGTTAAGGCCTCTCGCATAAAACGAGGTAATAATCATTGATGAGGCTTCTTAATTTTGTTGAAAATAGTTGATAGTGACACCACCCTTCTCGACTTTAAAGACAAATATCCCAGCATCTGTATATATTATTTAAAATTATTTTGACCCCTCTTCCTTCCTCATTTTCAAGATACAATTGGATCTAGGCCCTGGCATGGCTGAGAACCCAAGTGATATGGTTGATCCATAGATGTTGAACCTTTCTTACCTTGATATTTCTGAAAAGTTTCCCGATATAATTTATTTTGATATTCGGGGATGAATCTTTCATCCATATGTCGCCATTCATTTAAAAATATTTTAATGATTTTTTCTTCTATGCTAATATCCTCCTTCCTTCCATCAATCTCCATATTAGCTTGATCCTTATTTTTTCTTATGCTTCTTTGGGCTTGTGGTTCTTCTGCTACTTTCCTCTTAGTTTTGTTTCTACCCTTTGGAGAAGCTATATGGTTCTTTTTGTTGGCTGGATCTTGTGACTCAATGGGGTTCTCGCCTTCTTCCATCAATATTTCCTAGCAATTAGTGTTGTTTGGTACCTCTCTTGGTTTCGATTGAGAAGTAACAAGGGGGGTTCGCACAATGCGATTATTGTTTTTTACTTCCTAGAAACCATATGAATCGTCTTAGGGTTTGGTTATATCTTTATTATTCTGTGACTCCAAGCATTCAGATTGATTGAGAAGGAATTTGATGCAATGCGGAAGTAGAATTCAAAAGAAACCCCAATAAAAACTCCAGTTACGATTCAAAGGCTCAATGGAATCGGTGTAGACATTTCAAAATAACTTACAACCTCTAACATGCCCAAAACACTTTCCACTGTAGTGAGACCGTTTCCACGATCCAACGGTTGCGATTTAATCACACTATCGCAATCGCAATGTTCACTTCGCTAGGCTCATTATCCTTCAATGCACCGATCCGATCAATCTGTTGCGGTTGATCGTGATCCAACGGTTTCAATTGAATCACACTATCACAATTGTAATTTTCACTTCATTGGATTTATTATGCTTCAATGTCATGATCCGATCAGTCTTTCGGATTCGATAAAATATAAATTCTTACCTATAGACTTTCAATTCCTGATTCCGATTCCACTTTTGACGATGTTCCCCTTGAAATGGCTTTCGGCGATGCGATATGAGAATATGCAAGGATTTCGGTGATGCGATATGGTTCTGCGGACCCGATAACAATAAAACTCAGATTCTTTAATCGCTTGAAATCTTGTCTCTATTTAAACATGGTTTTAACCCAATACTTAGTGTATTTTGGGTGTTTCTGTCTATGGAACCGGAATGATACAATATGCCACGAATTTGTCTTTTAATCCAAAAATTCCTTTAACAAAATGAAATATACAGGCTAGCATCAAAGTATTTGAGGAAAACAAAACATTCAAGACCTCCACGGGCCGGTTAAGGAATGATACGCACACAATCTGTTTCAATTTAAATAACCATACAGAATCTCGGCCTTAGACCAGATTTCATAGGAAAAGACCTCTGTCTCTAAACACATACAATTCCAAAAACACTCTCTGAGCACTCGCTCCACTCCTACCTCTCAAATCCCCTTTCTCATTAAATTCTTCCTATATTTTATTCACTCGAATATCTCTCTAACAATAAACAAAAAATCCTCTATTTATTAGCTCTCCCTCACACCTATGAAAACAACTCTATCTCTAAATCTAAATAAAGATAATCTCTAACTTATTACATAAATGAATTATAACAAATTTTTGAGAGATCCAACCCTCTTAGTAAACCGGTTATGACCCATCATTCAATGAATTTCAACCTATCTAGCCACAACATGTGAACAAATTTTCACATTGCTGGCTAAGTCCCGATGCTCCTGGATCAGACTCCCCAGGAAGAAATGTCTTGTCCTTCAAAATTCCAGGACTTACTCCATAATTTTATAGTTCTATTGTTGTTAACCAACTGGAATCTTCCACTGGCTACTGCTTCCATTTGACTAGGTACTGGAAATATGTCTGCCCTCTGGTTTTCTTGGATACTCTTTGATCCAAGATAACTTCAACTTATTTCTTGATTGCTTTTGGTATGTGTTCCTCCCAGTTCATGGATCGAACTTCATCACCTGTATCTTCTTTCGGAAACTCTGTCTCTACCTCTCTGAATGAATATTATTCTGCAACATTAAAAATGGGGGATATTCCAATCCCTTCTGGCAACTCGATCTCATATGCATTAGCTGAAAATTTCCTTATAATTTTACAAGGTCCAATTTTTTTCATTTTTAGTTTTTTGTAAGTTTTTGTAGGAAATCTCTCTTTCCTCAAATGCATCATCACTAAATCTCCCACTTGGAACTATTTCTCTCTCATTTTCAGGTCTGCTCTTTTTTTGTATTTATTGTTGTTCTCTTGTAATTTACCTTTGAATTCTTCCTATAATCTGCATCTGTTCGACAAAATATTCAGCACTTGCACTCCTGGCTTCCTATTTTCCCAAATCTCTAAGCTCATACACTCCTCTTGGATGCATTTCAAAGAGTATCTGAAATGGACTCATTCTAGTGCTTCGGTTTGGTGTATCATTGTAAGCGAACTCAGTTTGAGCTAATGCCAAATCCCACTATTTGGGATTGTGATATTCTAAACTCCTTAATATATTCCCCAAGCTCTTGTTGACTACTTCAGTTTGTCCATCTGTTTGAGGATGGTATTCTGAACTAAAATTGAGATTAGTTCCCAGTTTCTTCCAAATTTTCCTCCAAAAATTCCCTACGAACTTAGTATCATAGTCAGATACAATGCTTATAGGTAAAACATGCAATCTTACAATTTCTGAAAAGAATAAATTAGCTATGTGTGTTGCATCACTAGTTTTCTTACATGCAATGAAATGTGCCATTTTGGAAAATCTATCTACTACAACATAAATGGAATCATTCCCTCTCTAGGTTTATGGTAATCCCAAAACAAAATCCATGCTAATTTCATCCCACGGTTGGTCTGGTATTGGTAATGGTTGATACAATCCTCTATTCTAACTCCTTCCTTTGGCATGTTAACATATCCTGCATTTCTCAACAAACTTTTTAACATCAGTTTGCATTTTGGGCTAGAAATAAAATGCGTTTGAAGGTTTTATCTTGTCCAAAATGATCAGATAGCCCTCCACTATGCTTCTCCTTTATTATGTTCTCCCTCATAGAACATTTGGGGATACATAGTTTGTTTCTTTTAAATAACAAGCCTCCCTTAATGAGGTAGTCCATCCATTGACTTGTATTATAGCTTACTGGATTTTGAACTGTTGTGTAGATATCTTTAAAATCTTCATCATCCTTGTACATTTCTATCATTTCCTCAAAACCTACAACACCCACTTTGAACTCTTGCATAATAAAACTTACATTGCTCAATGCATCTGCTACTTTATTAGACTTACCACTCTTATGCTTTATTACAAAAGAAAAAATTTGCAGAAATTATACCCATTTAGCATGCTTTTGATTCAACTTTGGATGGTTATTGATAAACCATAAGGCATGGTTGTCTGAATATAGAATGAATTCTTTTGGTAACAGGTAATGTCTCCATTTTTTCAATTCCTCCACAATAGCATAAAACTCCTTGTCATAAGAAGAATATTTCTTCTTTGCATCATTCATTTTCTCACTGAGATATGCTATTGGCCTTTGCTCTTGACTTAGAACTGCACCAACTGCTACCCCACTTGCATCTATTTCTACTTGAAAAACTTTCTCAAAATTAGGCGCTACTAAAATTGGCTCCTATGTTATCTTCTTCTTCAGCAATTTAAAGTTTCTATCAGTTGCTTTTGTCCATTGAAATGGCTTATTTATCTCTTTGACAGTCTCAAGGAATGGTGCACAAACTTGACTAAAACCTCTTATAAAATTTTTGTAAAAACTTGCAAGTCCATGGAAACTTCTTGCCTCAAATATAGTTTTGGGAGTAGGCCAATTCCATATTACTTGTACCTTCTCCGGATCCATCTTCAAACCTTCTTTGGAAACTACAAATCCTAAGTACACCATGTTACACTGAAAACTATCACTTTGACATTCTGCTAACTGTATGAGCTCATTATTACTCATACTTCCTCCTTTTGCAAGTCCAATATACCAGCTCCTCATGTCAAGCTTCAAAATCAGAGAAAAATCCCTAAAATCCCCTAAGAATTGGTATCGCACTTTCTATATGCATTCCCTGCGGTCCCGCACCTAAATCTCAACCTGCATGCGGAACCATACCGCACGTTCTTTGTGTAATGGGTGCGGACCTCTCTAAAACATAAAAAGGTGAGAAAATGAAGATAAAAAGTGAATTCCAGGTGAATTCTAGAAGATTCTAGACGGGAATTTTCGGGAATGGATACGCTTTGAAGAGGTTCATGCATCCCTCACTTGATGGAGCTAACCCCTTGATGTAAGGAGCTTATCCCTTTGAAGGAGGATTCTATCCCTTCATATTTGGAACTAGAAACCTCCTCTTTTCCACTATAAAAAGAGGCCTTGGGTAGCCTCAAGGGGAGTTCAAGCTTATGAGATTTGAAGTTAAATGCTGTTGAGATACAGACTTAGTTAACTAAGACTTTCTGTGAGGTTAAATCACTCATCTCCATTTGTCTTAGTTCAAGAGTGCAATGCTTGTCAAAGTAAAGGAAATTCCTGTTTCGGACCCCGGGAGGACCTGCACAACATCAAGGCACAGGTTGTGAAGGTTTTCTATCTTTAAATTTAATACAAATATACTCATTTCTCTCATTAAACTGTCAATTCATGGTTTATTTCATAAATTCCTTGATCATTATGATAAGTATGATTTGTAATAATGTTTATACAGGTGCTGCTTAATCTTTTTGCTTGTTTGTGATTGCAGATAATACAAGGAATGTTCTTTCAGTGCACGGGAAGGACTTCAACAAAATCAAGCAAGCGTTGGACATAAGGTAGGCTTTACACCCGTATAGTGTTTTTATAAATCTTATATACTTAGAGAGAGATTAGTATAATTGGCTGTTTGTTGCTAGTTACCTTTTGTACTAGAGAGATCGGTCTTGTCCGCAAGACGGATTAATCTACACAACAAAATGGCGACTCCACTGGGGAAGAACTTGTTTGTTCTTGGTTATCTTTGATTTTTGACTTGAGAAAATGTTTTTTCTGGTTTTTGATTGATTCACATCTGTCTGGGTACTTTAGACTTTTTCTGTTTTTGAAAATTTAGAAGTGTTTTGAGTTTTTTCTATAATTTTTGCTAGGACCGCACTCTGCATAACTTTGACAGTGCGGGCAGTTTCGCACGTTCTTTACAGAACACAGTGCGGGACCGCACCTGTCAACATTGCTTACATGCGGACCCTGTAAAAATTTTAGAAAATTTCTAGGTTTCTTTTTCTGGTTAATTTTTAGATTTTTGGTTTCTACCCAGACTGGTTATTGTGTCTATCAAGAATTCATTGTGTATGAACTCCAACAGTGTTAGTGTTTTGAATGATTTTCTAGGAGATTTTGCCAATTGGATTATTTTTCCTGCTTGGTCTTAGTGCTGATTCAAACTTTTGACAATTTGTAGTATCTCAGATTACATTGATCTCTTTTTGTCTTTTGAATCCGACCTAATTTTGGAAACATCCTATGTTGAGAAATTAAGCCTTTTTGGTTTCTTTGCAAATCTTCGAAAGAACTTGCTTCAAAGTTTTGAATTTCATTTATTCTTTGAGTGTTTTGAAAAAACATATTTTGAGTGTTTTTTGATCTGTTTGATAGATTCTTAGTTTGCTGAACAACTAAGGGAAACATTCATAAAAAACTCTAAAAAGCTTTTACTCAATTTAGATTAGTTCTCAAAATTAGTTTTTATAGTTTTGAATAGTTTCAATTTTTGTAGATTTGTTTCGAAAGAGAATTGTTTTGTAGCTTCTTGTTTGGAAAAGAAAAGAGTTTTTCTTGTGAGCTTTGATAGTTTATTGAAAAGACAAAATAGTTTCTTTCAATTAGTTTTCATGTTTGAAGAAGGAATTTAAAGGTTGCATTCTCTAACTCTTCTTTAGATAGAAAGTTCATTGAAAGAAAAAGAATTGAATATCATCATAGGTGCATTTTAGTGTTTTTGGAAGTCGAGTCTTCACATCATACAAAGTTTCATTTCCGCGCCCATTGACTTAAGAAACAGCTCTTAAAAGTAACGCTTAAATAAAATTCATCTAGTAATCTTTTATTCCTAGGGCTCTTATCACCAACATAGCTTAGGCTAGTATCTTGGAGTAGGGAGTAGTTAACTCTCCAAGATAGCTTAAACAAACAAGTAGATATATCTTGCGGTAGGAAGAATTCCAATTGTTGCATGTATGCTCTGGGAAGCTCCTCTTAAAGGAGTTAAGCACGAGATCATATCTGAACCAGTGGGGTAATCAATCCTTCCTCATTGGGAACGATAGAAGATATACACGTATTAAAAACGGTAAACCTCGGATAGACCATTGTCGAGGAGCCAGGGATCACTTGTCGGTAAACCTTGGATTCTGTTCAAGGAGCCTTCAAGGGGATTGAGCTTTGTTACTCTGCCCTTGCGTGTGTGTCGGATCGTAGACTGTTCCCCCAGGTATATGTGTTTCAGTTGGTAACCTTAGAGGCCATAATATTTAGGATTCTTTCCTAAGGTGACGGCGGAGGGAAGATCCCACTGTACCTGGAACAGACGTCGACTAGACTCACTTGGACTCTCTGGGGGGTTCTCTTCACTCGAGATGGTTATGTGAAGAAACTTGTGCCAGTCTGTTTCATTAAGCAGGTTGTCAGGGTAACTGTTCCAACCGCCCTTTTCGTGTTAAAACTCTACTAAGTTGGATTTCATCACCAACTAGTGATTTTAATCCGGAAAGTTACTTGTTTGTGTGTGATTTGAACTGTTAGATTTTTTAAGCGAGTGATTCAATTGTTTGTTTCTTAGAGACTTGAGGTGTTTTTATTGAAATTTTTCTTTGTTTGCGTGTGATTAGATAATTTTTCATCGTGGCGGAATTGCCGAGACAATCCCGGAGAATACAAGGGAAACCCCCTGAATTTACACCAGGTCATCTTGAAGGGCTTCGAGCTCTGGTACCACACAGTAGTCGTAGACTTAGATCAACATAAGCTGAAAGCTCTGCTATTGTGATTCATCCTGATCATCGAATTCCTACAACAGAATATATTCAAGAACCGATTTCAGTCTCTGAAGTCACTGGAAATATTTCTCCTTCTGGTGAATTATCTGACGAACTTGAAATCTCTGAGCCTAAAACTGAATCTTTTGTGTTAGAAACATCCTCAAGATTTATCTCACCAACTTCTAGCGATCCAGGTTCACCTAGGGTAAGAAATATCATTACTGAAAATCTTCCTTCTGGACTAATTTCTATAGAAGAACTTACTAATCCAGACGAAGACATATCTCTTCCCAACTCCCCTCAATCGTTAAATCTTAGGGAGAGTGAATCCATTTTCTACAGCCCTATTCGAACTAATCCCTGGTATCTTTCTTTAACTGATTTTTTAGAGAATCCGGGTCTTACTTTTTATCCACCTCGAGCTCCATTTCATCCTACACCCAGAGGTTACTATCTGTCATCTATTATGGCTGGTGAGTCGTCCATGTTTTCGCAAACGCCTGAATCTTTTTTACATGGTGGTCCTTCTGTTCCTGCGGGATATCAGTCTTTGTCTGGTACTTTCTCAGGAGCAACTCCTCAACCTATCGAAAATGTGTTATCATCTGGTCTTGGTGGACTCAAAATTGAAACGTCGAACGCAGAGCAAGTTTTTATGATGTCTGGTAATATTCCTAATCCTCAAGCTCAAGGCAGTCAATTTCCTCCTGGGGGTCAACCTCAGGGAATTCAGTTACCATTTGGGGGGCAACCTCAGGGTGGGCAATTACCGCCTGGGGGGCAACCCCAAGGTAGTCAGTTACCACCCGGGGCTCAACCTCAAGGTAGCTTTTTCCCAGGACAAACTGTGGATCAATATTATTTTGGGGGGCAACCCCAAGGACAGTACATACCTCAAGGTTACCAACCTCAAGGACAATACATTCCTCAAGGTCAACCCCAAACTCAATATGCTCCTCAGGGTCCTCAACAACCCCAACTTCAGTACGTGCCTCAAGGTTATCAACCTCAAGGGCAGTACCCAATGCAAGGTTACCAACAGCCTTCTGGTCAACCATCTATTCAAGGAGCCAGAACTTTACCTTATTATCAACCCTACGTTCAACCAGGTTTTGGTCCTTACGTTCAACCTTCTACGGGACAATACCCCGGAATGATGGTGTGGGATCCGTCCCAATATCAACAGCCTTTGCAGCCTACTGTGCAGTTACCTTATCAACCTGGTCAGCCATTGGTTTCTGGTTCTACCCAGCAACCTTTTCAGCTAGCTATTCAAACTCCTGCACCTAGTTCAGTTCAACAGGCTGGGCCTAGTACACCTCAAACTTCGCCCCAAACTGCTACAACTGCTGCAACGTCTGTTCAACCTGTTACACCTGTTTCTGGAGTGTCTGTAGCCCCGAGTTCGGCTATCCCTGTATCTGTGCAAATCCCTCAAGTCTCTGTACCTCAGTCAGGAGCCTCAGTTCAGACTACAGTTCAGATGCCTGCAGGACAAGCCGGTACAAGTACCGTTGTTACAAGTCAACCTCAATTTACTTATCAACCGTACCAAGGACAGCCGCAATTCGGTCCCTATGTGCAGAATCCAAGCTATCAACCATACCCTGGTTATACTTATCAACAACCTCAGTATGGTCCAATTCATCCTGGTTATCCAGGAGGTTATACAATACCCAATGCTAATCCGATTCCTAGTTATCCTGGGTATCCGCCTCCTGGATCTGCTTTGGCTTCTCAAGGTTTTCGTGACCCTAACCATCAGTTACCGTTCATCGCAACTTTGGACTTACCAGATTTGACGCGCCTTACAAATGATCCTATTTTCTATTATCAGAACTGGCCATCAATGCCTCATAAGTTGCCTAGTGATATACTGAAATTTGAAGGTAAGTCAGGAGAGGATCCATCAAATCATGTTATGACTTATCACCTTTGGTGTGCATCTAATTCGATTATTGATGATTCGATTCGCTTACGTCTTTTCCAAAGAACCCTCATAGGTCTTGCAGCCAAATGGTACATTGAGTTGCCAAGAGGCTCGTTTCATAATTTCAGTCAGTTAGCAACGTCTTTCTTAACTCATTTCCAGTTGCCTGTCAGATACGACAATGGCACAAAATTATTAACTTCGCTAAAACAATCTACGTCCACGTATATTTCTGATCATATTCATGAGTGGCGACGTAGACGACGTTTGGTGAAGGTTTATATTCCGGATCAAATTTTGGCAGAATGGTTTGTGAAATCATTATTGCCTAAGATCACTGAAGATGTAGCTAAGGCTGGTGTTGTTACTGAAGAGCAAGTAATTGCTCAGGCTCAGTACCTTGACCTCGTTTATACGCAGTCAGGTACTCTTCATGAGAAAATTCCCGATCTACCCAAACAAGGTCAAATAGCTGCTGCTCCTTCAGGGTCTCATGCCGCTGACGGTATGATCGGTACAGTTAGTTCTAAAAGTAAGAAGAAATCCTCAAAGAATTCTTCTCCAATTATAACTTTACCTGATTCCCCGAAAGGAGAATCCTCTCAAGAAGTTTCTGCCGATATTCATGTCGTTGAAACATCTACGGCAAAATCAAAATCCGGTGGTAAAAAGAAGGGGAGGAACAAAAACAAGAAAAAATCGAAAGAGAAAACAGATAGAGAAGAATCTAATGATGAGAAACGTAAAACTCGTTATCCTTGCTTTATTTGTGAACAAGATCACTTCACAAAAGAATGTCCATATCGAGAGGAGGTTACGAAACTCGTTAAAGGATCGCAACGACCTGCTGTCTTGAAGGATCCTTTTCCAGTTCAAGATAGTAAGATGATTGGTTCTTCCTCGACTACTTTAGAAGAGCCTATTATGATGATGTCTCATGTAAGGATTGCGACGCGATCGCAAGATTACGGTTCTAAGAATCCCGTTGATGGCAAAGAAGGAGAGTCTTATAATGCCAACACATCAAATACAACTCCTCCTGTTTCCGGTTCGCTACAGATCGAGAAACAAAATCCAGACTTGATAATCAAACCGCCTGCTAAAGGTGTTCTTCGTAAATTAGCTTTCAATCCACATGCGAGAGCTGCTCAGAATTACAACATTGTTGAAGATTTAGCTGTTTCTCCTTCAGCAATGTCGGCTTTGGAAGTGCTGCAATCGTGTCTAGCACAACGTAAATTGTTATTGTCTGCCATAGGAGCTGTTGATGTTCAGGATTCTAACCTTATAATCTTCGATTTAGAAAATAGTACACCGCGTCTTCCTCACCAAATGGCTTTCCAGATTCCAGTGTTAGTAAAAAACAGACCTATTTTTCGGACTGTGATTGATGAGGGAGCTTCAACATGTATTATGTCGTTTCAGTGTTGGAAATCTCTTGGTTCTCCTACACTTAACCAATCTCCGACGATTCTAAAAGCTTTTGATGGTCGAGGTTTTCAACCTTATGGTATTTTGCAGGATTTACCCATAGGGGTTGAAGGGAAAATTGTTAATCTAGATGTGGAGGTGGTTGATGCCCCTCTAGATTACAACCTTCTACTGGATCGTAGTTGGTCTTATGCTATGACTGCTGTTATCTCTTCGGCCTTTCGACTTATAAAATTTCCATATCAAGGAAGGATCGTGACAATAGATCAGTTAACTTATTTTTCGTCAGACCCAGCTTCTACAGAAACAATCCAGCATGTTGGTAAAACGGCTATCCTTTATAAGGATGTTGGAGTAGGTTTGGTTAAAGATTCTGGTTTGCTAGGAACTTTTTCCTTTCCTCCTCCTAACGTATCGTCTTCTACTGCAACTATTCATATGATTTCATCAGACACTGTTATGTTTGATGATCCTTGGATTCTTCCTTCTGAATCCGAGATAGACTCATTTGATGGCGCGATGCCTTTGAGTCCATTTGAAATAGCGTACCAGACTGTACAGTCTTTTTCCAACCACTCTTCAACTAAAACCGATCCAATGAATGGGATCCAAGAGGAATCGCTTTCTATTTCTAGTTCAGATGCAACGACATTTCCTGAAACTGTTCATACAGATGAGCAAATTCGTGAGTTTTTGTCTGTTGATGATTTACCATGGGAAGATCTCCATCACCGATCTTCATTCTTACCTGAATTAGATCATTTTGAAAATGATTTCGCTTCAATTTTTACTGCTGAATATGCCAAGAAACCTCAGAATCCATTGCAAAATCCTGATTCTGAGTTAAATTTGGAAAATATATCTAGAACGATTCCAATTGACATTTCAGTAAAAATAGGAATAATTGAAAACATTCATATAGGTGCTTGTTGTTCAGACGAAGAAATTCAGACTTATAAAGCCCTATTTCAAGAATTCCGTGACGTGTTTGCCTGGTCTTATGAAGAAATGCCAGGAATTGATCCATCGATCGTAGTTCATGAAATTAAGACTTACCCAGATGCAAAACCTGTTCGTCAACGATTACGTCAAATTCATCCTAGAAAAGCTGCTGCTATAAAAACTGAAGTTGAAAAATTACTTCGAGCAGGATTCATTTATCCAATTCCCTTAACGGATTGGGTATCGAATATTGTTCCTGTGACTAAAAAACAAGGAACGATAAGAGTATGCATCGATTATAGGGATATTAATCGAGCGTGTCCAAAAGATAATTATCCAACTCCCTATATCAATCAAATAATCGATGATTGTGCTGGCAGTGAATTGTTTTCCTTCATGGATGGCTTTTCCGGCTACAATCAAATAAACATACTCCCTGCAGATCAACCCAAAACAGCTTTTATTTGTCCATGGGGAACGTTTTCCTATTGTAAACTACCTTTTGGACTAAAGAACGCTGGAGCAACTTTTCAACGGGCTATGTCTTATGCATTTCATGACATTAAGCACATTGTTCAGCCATATCTCGATGATTTACCTGCTCATTCATTACGTAGGTCCGATCATCCCACTCATTTACGAGCAATTTTTATGAGATGTCGGCATTATCGGATAAGGTTGAATCCGCATAAATGTGTTTTCTGCGTAGAATCGGGTCGTTTACTAGGATTTGTTGTCTCAAAATCAGGCATTCGTGTTGATCCTTCGAAGGTCAAAGCTATTGTTAAATTGCCTCCTCCTTCGACATTGCGCCAACTCCAGAGTTTGCAGGGGAAAGCAAACTTTTTACGTAGATTTATTCAGAACTATGCCGAGCTTGCAAAGGGTTTTACCCGGTTGTTGAAACAAGACATTCCGTTCTTTTGGGACGAGGTCGCTGATCGATCTTTTAATGCACTTAAACACGCGTTGACCCATGCACCGTTATTGCATCCTCCCAACTACAACCAAGATTACATTTTGTATCTCGCTGCTTCTCATTCCACTATTGGGATGGTACTAGTTCAAGAAGATGAATCTCACAACGAACATGTGATTTATTATCTTAGTCGAAATTTGAATCCGACTGAAATCAAATACACACATGTGGAGAAATTGGCCTTGGCAGCTGTTCAAGCTGTCCAACGTTTTAGACATTACATCTTGTTACGTAAAACCACGGTAATTTCTGATTGCAACCCTATGATGTATATTTTGACCAGACAATTGCTAGGGGGAAAATATTCCAAATGGATAGTTATCCTACAGGAATTTGACTTGGAATTTGAGAAGTCCAAGGCAAAGAAGTCTTTGGTTTTTGCGGAACTGATGTGTGATTTCCCCTCTACTGAGAATGAAACAGTGGCAAAAGAGTCCATTACGGACGAATATTTGTTTCTTATCAGTACACTTGATCCATGGTATGGGGATATTATTGTGTATCTCCAAACCCAATATTTTCGGCCCGATATTTCACGAACTCAGCGACGGAAAATACGCTTCCAATCCCAACAATATAATATCATTGGTGATACACTTTATCGACGAGGAGCGGATTCTGTTTTCCGACGTTGTCTAACTCATGAAGAAGCTGAGAAAGTGTTAAATGACTATCATTCTGGAGCATGTGGCGGTCATATGTCTGAGTATGCCACTTCCCAAAAGATATTGCGTGCAGGTTATTTCTGGCCAACATTATTTAAATATTGCATTTATGCGGTTCGGAAATGCCACAACTGTCAAATTTTTGATAGAAAAATGCACGCGCCACCCGCTCCTCTTCACCCTATAATTGCCGTTGGTCCATTTGCAAAATGGGGTATCGATTTTATCACATGTAACCCTCACTCGGCCGGGGGGCATGCCTATATTATTCTCGCAGTAGATTATTTTACGAAATGGGCCGAGGCGATGCCTACATATTCAGCTGACGGCAAGACTGCTGCAACATTCGTATTTAATCATATAATTGCTAGGTTTGGTGTTCCTCAAGCTATTATTACGGATCATGGAAGTCATTTTCGGAATATCATGATGACTGAACTAACATAACAACTTGGCCTACGCCACGATAGTTCCACTCCGTACTATCCACAAGCAAATGGTCTGGTTGAAGCCATTAATAAAGTTTTAGTCACCATGATTAAACGAATCATTGGTATTCACAAGATGAATTGGCATTCCATGTTATTTTCAGCGCTTTGGGCATATCGAACCCCAGTCAAAACATCAACAGGTTTCACTCCTTTTCAACTGGTCTACGGTTTAGAAGCTGTGCTGCCGATTGAATGTGAAATACCGTCACTAAAATTAGCCGTAGAATTACTTCCACCTACGTCTGAAGAGGAAAAACGTTTCTTGTACTTGGCCCAATTAGATGAGAATCGACGAAGTGCTGCAATAGCAAACGAGGCTCATGTTAAAAGGATAAAAGCTCAGCATGATAGAAATGTGACCCCTCGAAATTTTTCAGAAGGAGACCTAGTTTTACTTTATGATCAAGCTAATGACAAGCTAGGAGCTGGAAAATTCGTGCCTATGTGCCATGGTCCTTACATTGTGAAACGAAAGTTAGCAAAAGGGGCCTATGAGTTGATAGATTTTAACGGTGTCCCTTTGGATAAACCCAGAAATGGGCTTTATCTAAAGCGATATTACGCTTAAACGAGGTGTGGAGATTTTTTGTTAGTTTAGATTTCTTTATTGCTGGTGTGTTTTAGATTAGAAAAGTGTGCCTAGTTAAGAAGTGTGTTTTTGTCACTATGACTGCTTATCTGAGTTTTACTCTTGATATTGCAGATGTCGACGTCTCTTCAAACCTACATTGGTTTTGCTGATGGTGCTTGTCGTAGTACACGGAACATTTCTTCCGCAGCTTGGGTTATCTATTCACCCTCTGACGAGTTAGTATCCATGCATGGAGTAAGCCTTGGTCAAACAACAAATAACATTGCCGAGTATAGTGCAGTGATTGAGTTATTATCTGAGTCCATATCTTTTGGAATTCGGAGTTTGATTGTAAGGTTGGATTCTGAACTTGTTGTATTACAGCTTAACATGGTTTATACCATTAGAAATCCGGTGTTATTACGGTTATTTTTGAGAGTTCGTCTCTTGGAACGTGAGTTTGATTACATTGAATATCAGCATATTCCAAGACATTTAAATACATTAGCAGATTCAATTGATTCTAGTATGATAAATAGACATTTGCAATAATTAAAAGCAGTAAAACAAACAACATGCACATATGTATACAGATAGCCGTCAAAATAGTGATATATATATCATAGGAGTGTGTTCAAAAAATATACATCGTCTTCGATCATAGGTTGGAAACACCTTATGATCGGAAAAAATGATAATACAAAAGTACAAAAATGAGTCTATACGATCATCCCATCACTGATGATGATCTCGATAGGAAACAACTGCTCGAGCCACCCTGCATAGGAACCTCCTGAAAGGTCCCGGGACTCCAATCACATATCTTTGTAGCCTGAGAGGGATGTCATCTATGCTGGTCTTTGGTATATCTAGAGTCAAACGCTCTAGATGATGCTCCAAATCAGTCAAAATCTTTACTGATTGGCCTGCTGGGGCTGGTGCGGGCGCAACTGGTTGTCTCCTCTTGAAAGGTTGGAGATGAGCTGGTCGTTGTGGACCCACATCTGTATTAAAAAAACTTTTGGTTATTAGTTTTCTAAGACGATAAAAAATTAAAAAATTAGAACTTAGCAAACGTTGAAAAATGTTTTACCTGAATCATCCCATTGTTCCCCTGCAGGGAGAGACATCTCTCTGTCACCGCGGAAATCCATCCCGGCATACGGAAAATCTTCTATCATGAAAACTTGGCGATCCAGCCAACGAAAATATGAAGCAGGGAATCGTACAATCTCAGTGCCCTCAATAGCATGACGGGCCATCAACGCGGACCAGCGAACCATTCTCGGTTCTCGAGGTCGACCGGCATCAACTGAAATACTCTGTGGAGCTAATTGAGGAATCCTCTCCAAAGCAAAAGAAACGACGATGGATCCGTATCCAAAGTTTTTTAGTTTCCCGGTTTTTGCTCTGGTAAGTTGGCCTTTCATATTCGCCAACACAGCTTCGCACCAGTTGAAGATGGTGCTGCGAAAACAGTCCACTGCAACACGCATTTGGGAACCAGTAGCCACATGAAGCGCGGCGCTCCCACACAGTTTGGTAACAGTGAATGCTATAACTTTCAGTTCAGGACGGATGATATGTTTTATGTCAATCCGTTTGTCTCGAGGATTTGCCTGATCATTGCAAAATTCGAGTTGAAGACTAGCGACAGTCTGGCCACCTGGCCTAATCCCAAACAAGGATACATGTTCGCCCCTCTTGGACAAACCAGTCAAAAAATATATATCCTCCAGCTCAATTTTGAGCCGGTGGCCACCAATAAAGAAACACTGGTCCTCCACATGCCATCTGTCTACCAACCATGTTAAGAGTTCCACTTGTGCCCTCATGCTAGAGATGGCCCAGAATTTGTATAAGCAGCATGCTTTTAATGCCCTTTGTGTGGGAAAATGAAGTATTACAGCTTCATCCACTTCCTCATGCTCCCTTTCTCGCCAAATAAGCATCTTGTTAAACCTGCAACACAAAATAAGGCAAATTAGAATGATTTTATTTGAGAAATTTTGGCAGAAATTTGAGAAAACCGTGCTTTAAATTTGACCGCGCGGGTACCGCACCCGCTCTTTGTAAACAGAGCGTATCTCCGCACGCGAGATGTGTGTCGGGTGCGGTACCCTCGATTTTTTCCCGTTCAGAAAAAATCGGGGTCCGCAGGTAACCTGTGTCCCACCTGCGGACCCCGCGGGCGCATTTTTGAATCAATTTTTGCCCTAAAAAATCAAACTAAAGCCTAAAAATGAATTTCAAACGGATGAAAAACAAGATAAGGAGGTCGTGGATTACCTGGGGCTGAAGATTTTCGATTCCAACGGTTGAATTTTCCAGAATCTTCACGGGAACTTTTTAACCAAAAGCTTTTTACTTTTCACTCTGCAACTGAACGATAAAAATGAAATAGAAAAAGTGCTTTTTATAAGTTTTTTCGAATGAATGAATTTTTAATTTGTTTATTTTTCACTTTAAAAGGGTATTTTTTGAAAGCATTTTTACTTATCTTAAACAGGTATGTGTAATGTTTTGAGTTTTTGTGCAGAAACAGGATTTTTCAGGTGAAATGATCGTTTTTCAACAAAGAGCATACTTTTATCACTTTTTCGGACTCTTTCAAAAATTTTACGAAAAAGCGAAACTTTGGAGTCCTCTATAAGCCCTTTTCAGACTCTCTAAATATGAAAAGATTGCCGAGTACTTGACTATTCGAACTTGTTAAAGTGAATGAACAGTCGTCCCTTCAGTATAAGTTTACCCCTTTTACGGACTGAAATGGACTATTTACGAAAAAGGTATACGTTGACTAAATACGGTCAATAGAGTTCTCTCCCGCATTATTTTATCCTTTTTCGGGCTCGAGAGACTAAATTTACGAAAAAGAACATCCATGGAGTTTTCTTAAGTTTTTCTTCTGACTCCCTAAAACTGAAAAACACCGAGTTTCTCCTATACTGGACTCGTTAAAATTTAACAGTAAAGGACCTGTTTAATTTTCAACAGGAACGAACCACTCCTTCTTAGGGTTCGAATTTTTAAACTAAGATGGACTCATCCGAAGGATGAGCTTATAACCAAGCAAATGTTATCCTCCTCAAGCTTGTCAAAAATAAAGGGGTACTTTCCAGAAATGGTGGGGGAAAAGAGAGAAATGGGCATGTTTGTTATATTTTAAAATTGTCCGAAAATCAGTCGACCACTCTTGGACACGACACTTATATTCACCTGGGTTGGGAAATCCTTTGCCTAACAGTTAATCAAACCACATTGAAAATTTTCAGCCGGTTTCTGGGTATTAGCTTTGGGTCAATTGTCACCAAGCCATCTGCAGTGTCGTTATGTGTCCAAGAGAATAGTTCAAATAAAACCATTCATCTGCAAAATATCTGTCATCCATCTTTGACCATCCCTGAGTCAGTCCTTGCCAATATATTTTCAAAACTTGATCTATGATTTCGTGTTGTGGGCCTTCCTACGACAGATCACTTTCTATCGACATCAGCACACTATCTAGGAAGTTGATCCAGAAATCGTCAGTACCTTAAAATCTGCATGCCTCAATGGCAGGTTTCTCGCTTTCGACGACAGGTTGCATCAATGACCTTCGATCGAATGACTCCGTGACATGTTCGACTTCAGCTCATTCATTCACATTTCATGGATTGTACTGAGTACTTTGAGAGCCATTGTCATTACTAGTGGTTTCTCTCACACTTGTTAACAGTTTACATCATTGACTGGTAATCAAGTGGTTTCTACCATGTTCGACTTCAACACATTCATTCACATGGATAGAATCGTACTAGTTTGAGATGCGGAAATCAAGACCCTCGATCTAGTTTCCACCATCCAGGCTGCGAGGAATTTTGTTGTCATCTATACAGTAGACTATTGATAAACAGATGGCTGCGTCCATACTGTGTCTACATATATCTGTACTATGATGTATTCAAAATCATTCCTGTATCAGAACGATTTCAGTTAGTTTATAGTTAGTTTTATCTGAGTATGGGAATGCCTACCTCAGTGATGACATATACATGTATATATTTTTCATTGAATGTTTTTACAGGTACCGACTGGGGTGTCCACAGGATGATCTTTGAAATGATAAAGTACTGCACTCTTCATATATGACAGACTACAGCTTCATCTATTACAGACTTTGCACTTTAGGGGGCAATTTGTTACACTGAAAACTGTCACTTTGACATTCTGCTAACTATATGAGCTCATTATTACTCATACTTCCTCCTTTTGCAAGTCCAATATACCAGCTCCTCATGTCAAGCTTCAAAATCAAAGAAAAATCCCTAAAATCCCCTAAGAATTGGTATCGCACTTTCTATATGCATTCCCTGCGGTCCTGCACCTAAATCTCAACCTGCATGCGGAACCATACCGCACGTTCTTTGTGTAATGGGTGCGGACCTCTGTAAAACATAGAAAGGTGAGAAAATGAAGATAAAAAGTGAATTCCAGGTGAATTCTAGAAGATTCTAGACGGGAATTTTCGGGAATGGATACGCTTTGAAGAGGTTCATGCATCCCTCACTTGATGGAGCTAACCCCTTGATGTAAGGAGCTTATCCCTTTGAAAGAGGATTCTATCCCTTCATATTTGGAACTAGAAACCTCCTCTCTTCCACTATAAAAAGAGGCCTTGGGTAGCCTCAAGGGGAGTTCAAGCTTATGAGATTTGAAGTTAAATGCTGTTGAGATTCAGACTTAGTTAACTAAGACTTTCTGTGAGGTTAAATCACTCATCTCCATTTGTCTTAGTTCAAGAGTGCAATGCTTGTCAAAGTAAAGGAGATTCCTGCTTCGGACCTTGGGAGGACCTGCACAACATCAAGGCACAGGTTGTAAAGGTTTTCTATCTTTAAAGTTAATACAAATATACTCATTTCTCTCATTAAACTGTCAATTCATGGTTTATTTCATAAATTCCTTGATCATTATGATAAGTATGATTTGTAATAATGTTTATACAGGTGCTGCTTAATATTTTTGCTTGTTTGTGATTGCAGATAATAAAAGGAATGTTCTTTCAGTGCACGGGAAGGACTTCAAAAAAATCAAGCAAGCGTTGGACATAAGGTAGGCTTTACACCCGTATAGTGTTTTTATAAATCTTATATACTTAGAGAGAGATTAGTATAATTGGCTGTTTGTTGCTAGTTACCTTTTGTACTAGAGAGATCGGTCTTGTCCGCAAGACGGATTAATCTACACAACACACCAGCTCCACCTTCATAAAACTACACTTCTTTAAATTGATTAGTAGTTTCTCCTTCTGTAGAGCTCTCAGGACCAACTTAAGATGTTCTAAATGTTCCTCTTTAATTTTGCTAAAAATCACAGTATCATCAAGGTAAACTATGAAAAGTTTACTTGCATACTCCTTCAAGACTTCATTCATTAGCCTCATGAATGTGTTTGGTGAATTAGTGAGCCCAAAAGGCATCACTAACCACTCATACAGTCCACTATTTGTTTTGAAGGCAGTCTTCCATTCATCGCCTTCCCGAATCCTTATCTGATGATATCCACTCTTAAAATCTATCTTAGTAAAGTATCTGGATCCACTTAAATATTCCATTAAATCATCCATTCTGGGCAAAGGAAATATGTACCTGATTGTTATCTTGTTGACAGCTCTGGAATTTGTGCACATGTGCCATTCTTCTCCCTTCTTCGGACTGAGCACTGTCGGTACAACACATGGGCTAAGACTTTCTCTGATCAGTCCTTTGTCCATCAATTCCTATATTTTCCTTGCAACCTCTGCATTTTCTTG
The DNA here is from genome assembly GCA_034641835.2 of Pinus albicaulis. NCBI lineage: Eukaryota > Viridiplantae > Streptophyta > Pinopsida > Pinales > Pinaceae > Pinus > Pinus albicaulis. The sequence goes on along the minus strand of CM076580.1, from coordinate 493,242,812 downwards.
AGGAGTTAGTCTATACACAACTTTATTGTGTAGAATTTCCCTTGGTATTAAGTCAATATGGTGACTAACACTTCTAACCGGTGGTAATACACTCGAAAATTCATCCACAATGATATCCATAAAATTATCTAACACAACTTTAATTTCTTTAGGAAAATCATTTAAATTTGTAAGTCAAGATTACCTTGGGCCTCCCTATGATAGCAAATTGCAATACCTCGCTTTTTTCAACCTCCTGTAGAAATACTTTACCACTTATCGACATGATATTGCTTTCAGGAAATCCTTTATCCACATCATTCTTCAATGGAAACAACGTGTGCTTGTTTCCATCCTTCTCTATGGTATAGATGTTTCTCCTTCCATCATGAATCGCTTTCCAATAAAACTTCCATGGCCTCCCCAATAATATATGACATACATCCATAGGCATTATGTCGCATAAAATCACATCTTTATACATACCTATTTGTATTTCAACATTACACTGTTCTGTCACAATGATTTGATGGCCCTTCTACAACCAAGACACTTTGTAGGGTGCAAGATGTATTGTCTTTGTTAACCCAAGCTTATCCACCATCTCTGTGGACACAATATTGTTCGTGCTTCCATTGTCTATTATTACATTACAACACTTACCTTTTGATTTACAGGTGGTTCTAAACAAGTTCGTCCTCTGTGCAGGCTCTAGTCTCATTCTCTGCTCTAAGAAAAGTTCTCCTCAACAATAGTGATTCACTTTCTTCAGGGGTTTCTTATTTCTCCATACGTTGTGGTGGTTCTAGTTTTTCCTCATCCACATTTGCATTCCTCTGACTCATTTATTTATTATGAGGATAATCCCATGATATATGTCCCCACTCTCCACATGTATAACACCAAACATCTCTTCCTCACCCTCTTCCTCTGCGCATGAATATTCCTCTGCTAGATTCTCCTCTTTGTGGTGCACTGCTACTTGAGCTCCCTGCTTCATGCTGATGTTGTGATCCTCTAGATTTGGTAGTTCCTCTACCTCTGGCTGAGATTTTCCTCTGTTTCTCTAGCTCTGCTTCCTCAATATCTTCTCCTCTTCCTTCAAACTCACTTGATAGGCATCCTCAATAGTTTTCAGACATACCAAGCTAATCTCATCCTCTATCTCATACCTTAATCCATTAATATATCTAGCTACCTTTTCTAGATCATCTTCAACATGACCAGATCTAATACTCAGTTTATAAAATTCTTCAGTATATTCCTTAACTATTATCCCTTTTTGTTTTAAGTTCTGCAATTGTCTAAACATATTTAATTGGTAATCCTTGGGAAAAAACTTACCTTTCAACTTACTTACCATTTTTTCCCATTGCTTAATTTTGGACTTCCCTTTTCGCTCCCTGGATAGCTGCAATTCGTCCCACCATAAGGCTGCATGGCCTTTCAATCTCGTGGCTGCAAACTTCACTTTCTTCTTGTAATCAACTTCTTCATAGTCAAAGTATTTATCCAACGAACTTACCCAGTCCGTTAGTACTTCCACTTTAAGACTTCCATCATATAAAAGCACTTCTATCCTCGGTTGACTACTGGCTTTGAATAACATCTTCATGACTTTTTCTACTTCATTTTCTTTCTCCACTTCTTTGTCTATGGAATCTTCCTCATCGGCACTAGCAACTCCACCCTCTATCACTCTTCGTTGCGTGGTTTCCATGGTAGCCATTCTTGTGCGCAAATGCTGGATCTCATCTAGCAAAGCTGCATTTTCTATACGTCTCCCTTGAATTATCCGAGCTCCTCTTCCAGGAGGCATTCTATCTACGATGCTAAAAAACAACATAACAAGGTTTCATACCAAAAATGATGCAATGTGGAAGTAGAATTCAAAATAAACCCCAATAAAAACTCTAGTTACGAGTCAAAGGCTCAATGGAATCAGTTTATACCTTTCAAAATAACTTACAACCTCTAACGTGCCTGAAACACTTTCCACTATAGTGAGACCACTTCCGTGATCCAACGGTTGCGATTTAATCTCACTATCGCAATCACAATGTTCACTTCGCTAGGCTCCTTATCCTTCAATGTGCCGATCCGATCAGTCTATTGCAGTTGATCGCGATCCAATGGTTTCGATTGAATCGCACTATCGCAATCGTAATTTTCACTTTGCTAGATTTCCTATGCTTCAATGGCGCGATCTAATCAGTATTTTGGATCCGATAAAATATAAATTCGCACCTATAGACTTTCAATTCCTGATTCCGATTCCACTTTCGGCAATATTCCCCTTGAAATGGCTTTCAGCGATGCGATATGAAAATATGCAAGGCTTTCGCTGATGCAATATGGTTCTACAGACTCGATAACAATAAAACTTATCTTCTATAATCGCTTGAAATATGGTCTCTATTTAAACGTGGTTTTAACCCAATACTTAGTGTATTTTGGGTGTTTCTGTCTATGACACCAGAATGATACAATACGCCACCAATTTGTCTTTTAATGCAACAATTCCATTAAAAAAATGAAATATACAGGCTAGCATCAAAGTATTCGAGGAAAACAAAACATTCGAGACCTCCACAGGTCGGTTAAGGAATGATACGCACACAATCTGTTTCAATTTAAATAAACCATACAGAGTCTCAGCCTTAGACAAGATTTCATAGGAAAATACCTCTATCTCTAAACACATACAATTCCAAAAATACTCTCTAAGAACTCGCTCCACTCCTGCCTCTCCAATCCCCTTTCTCATTACATTCTTCCTGTCTTTTATTCACTTGAATATCTCTCTAAAAATGAACAAAAAATCCTCTATTTCTTAGCTCCCTCTCACACTTATGCAAACAACTCTATCTCTAAATCTGAATAAATATAATCTCTAAATTATTACATAAATGAATTATAACAAATCGTTGAGAGATCCAACCCTCCCAGTAAACCGGTTTTGACCCATCAGTCAATGAATTTGAACCTATCTAGCCACAACATGTGAACAAATTTTCACATTGTTGGCTAAGTCCCGATGCTCTTGCATCATAATTCTCGGTAGATATGTCCATATTCATGGAATATTCTGTAGAGGAATGGAATATGATTTTATTCTAGTGGTTGTTTCCATACCTCATCTTGATACTCTTGCTCAATGAATTATGGGATGGGATCAACTATATTTATATATATAAATATCTATGAATATGAAGTAATCATCCTCGCCTTGTTGAATTGGCTACCTTAACAGAAATCTTGATAGAGTTTCCTATTCCTTCTAATATTTCTCAATCCCGAAAATACACAGGGAGGGAAAATAATCTGACCCATACCGGGGAAGCAATGAATTTCTCCTAATATGGATTGTAATAATCTTCCCAATGACCCTTGAAGAGTCTAGCATTGTAGAAGAAACAGGTTCCATTTTCAAACACCCTCTCCTTATTCTCAATACTGGTAATAATCACTATAAAGAATACCCGAGCCCCAAAATTGAAATCTATATTCCCTTTCAGCTGCCATTCTAGTTGGAACGATTTAACGAGATCACATTTATAATACCAAATTCCTATAAACTTTTAGATCAATGCATGGTCTTTCATAAATTTCTGATAATTATCTAGTTTGTTCCTGGGAATCACAAATTGGGGTTTCTTCATTTCTCTTGGAAAGAATTTTCTGTTTATTATGGCCTACCATTATGCTCCCAATATTGGGTTAGCTTTAGTTCCTCCTTTAGACACGTTTGAGGTCGTGACCCCTCCCTGACTACTTGATTCTCCTACTGTGATGCTACGATAGGAGGGTATCTCTCCCCTCCCGTCTTGTGTACTCATACCCTCTATAAAAATTCCAACAGAGGGGCGACACTGTAGGGTTTGAAAATAATACACTTGTAAATATTATTTAGAAAATTCAGGTCAAAACCCCAACAGAGCTCATTCCTTCGATCCTTCATTTTTTATTTTTATTTTTTAATTAAAAAAATAATCTAAATTTTGTATTCAAAATGAGAAAAACTATAGAATATATATGCTTGAAAACATGTTAGAATGACTCTGTTTTATTTTTTTCTAGATATTACAAAATAAAAATTTAATATAGATTAACACATTACACCAAGTCTAATATATAAATTACACTTAATATATTTTTCTTAATTCCTTATTGACATATTATAAAATTGACTTCAAAAAATTCCCAAAACTCCAATGAATGTTTTTTAGTATTATTGACACACTTATAAAAATAATAAAGAAACAATTCTAGTCCTAGAGATGGATCCTTGTCGTGATCTGAAGCATTGATTGACGAAAATTTCTATTGTAGCTTATTTCTTAAAATCATGCAATCTAATACTACATACTATAATATTCTAAAATCCATTAAAGAATATTTTTTTCAATTTTATCCCGCGTATATAGATATTGTGTGTCTATGCCACAGCATACCATATTTTAATTTCAAAATATACCCATTACCTCTTATTCTTTAAAGAATGCTCTTTTGATAATGAATCTACCCCTACATTTTGATCCTTATAGATGTGATGGAAGGGAAAAAATGAAAGTTACACTTTCATTATTTTCACTTGGTAAAATATAGTGGTTAAGAATAATCTCTCTATCTTAAACTTCTCCATCATCCAATTAATCACTAATAGAAAGTCACCAAATAGTTATATACTCGAGATGACCTATTGCAATTCCAATATCAATAAAAATTTAGTGTCATTAATTCTACATAATTATTTGTTCCCTAATCCACACTTTAACTTTGAAATGGTGATTTTTTTGATAGGAATAGCGTGCATCCAAAACCTCCTTAAGTTGGTATATCTTAACTTATTCCATTAAAATATCCCCATGGAATCCTAAACTATCATAGAAAAATAACAATTTTATTATGAATTTGAATATTTAAAGGAAGTTTTAATCCTTTAGGATAGACACTCGTCTAAGAGAAGCACTATAAACAGGGAATATTTCTATCTTTGACAATATATGAATCTCTAAAAAATCAAATGTACTATGTAACTACTAAGGAAAGTGATCATTGATTTCTAAATTATTTCTTCCCATGTTTTGACAATTCTAGAAATCTGTCAACCAAGGGGGTCTCCCCAGTATGAAGTCCCAATTAGACCTCACACCGTTTGGAGTAGGACCCCCAATCGAAAATATGGTTGGTTGCCATTGTTCCTAGTAACTTGCCTTGGTTTCACTTATCAACAGAATAGGTTATACAAGAAATATTTTAATCAAGCAAGTAAGTCGATAGTGTGAGGCATACAATCATAATCTATATAAGGTGTTTTCATGACAAAGAAAGAGAGAGTGGGCCTATAGAATAAGACTAATAGTAATATCCTAAAAGAGACGCATTAGAGCATTAGAGGATTTTTAGTTAAACTGTAAAATATTTGACAAGGTAAAAAGATCATAAAATAAATTAACAACATACAATAAATACGATACATACCAAGGCCAAATAAATAGTTAATTTCATTTGCATGGGTCAACATAAAAATACATTGCAAACAATGAAATAATAATCTCAAAATAATTCATGATATATGCATGAAAGTATGCCAGGTCTGAGAGCTTCATATATTAAGTGAAATCGCCAAGTTACATAATTACAATGTTGCCACACTAGCCGCAATAGAGGAACATTAAGTCACTACTTGCTCCTCCAAAGAAATATATTCTCTCTTATTCCAAGTTAGAGAGGCCAACATGAAAATGCAAAAGTCCAAAGGCCGTTGCTTGAGTTATGAGGGTTTATTTATAACAAAAGAGGTGACCCTCCACATCCCATGTGAATCTTGACTTCCCTCATGACTCTTGACCTCTTAGTATGACTTTTCGAATTCCTATGTTACCTTGAGCTTATACATGCCTTTAAAACTCTCTAGTAAATTTTCAAATTCTATGGGGGGCCTTTGGGATTCCACACATTTTAAATTTTATCATTCTTGAAAATACAATAACTACATTCCACAATGATGTGGTAAGATACATTGACACATATGATTTTGTGATGACACTTAGACAAGACATGAATTGGAATTGATGACATGGAAAATGATTGTGATGTGTTCAGCCAAATCCTTTCTCCTTGCTGCTATTAATTTTACTTCTTGATGATTAATATTTTATCATCCTTAATCTTCGTCCTTCGAAGGGTCTAGATGATTGTCAGAATATTCCAAGCTAACCTTAGGTGCCATCATTTTACCATGGTCCAAATTGTCTTCATATTGGTTGTTTCAATGCTTCTTCTCTGCAAGTGCTCTCTTGTAGCTTCTTCTTGATGTCCTCCATTGTATCTTTATGATCAGTCTAGAATTTATTTCATATTCATCCTCCTAGAGTTTGGATGATATAGGGTATTCCTTGTGACTTTTATCTTCAATCTTCCATCATGATCTTGTGTCCCTTCCTTTTCTTGCTTAGTAGTCTTTTGGTATCTTCAATTTTATGAGTGTTTTTCTACATGATTTCCTTAGAATCCTCCTTGATAATAATCCTATCATGTTAATATACAATACCTACAAACAAAATTCACTCATGAAAAGTTGAAATTTTTTTCTGGAAATCTCCTAATCTAACTTCTTCATGAAATTCACTGATTGAACCTGGGACAAAGTGCAGGACTAAGGAGTAGGCTCAAGGATTTCATATTTCATATTTCCAAAAGAAAGTGATGGAGGTTTGGTCATTGTTACTTCACAATGCACAATGGTTGAGGGACTAGGAGACAAAACTATGCAATTGAGGGATACAATAACAGAGTAATGTAGGCTTGTGCATTTTTATTAAACAATGTTAAGTTCAAGGAGGAATGAGCCAAATAATTGCACAATTGTGTAGGTAAGGGAGGTTTCCAGGCCTGGCTACTAACTGGGGAAAAACAATGCTTAGTGGAAGACTAATTAGGACGGAGAATTATGCAGTTTTTATGGACATGAGGCACAAAATATGCATTGTGACAGTGCAATGCATAGTTCCAGGAGGAAATGGTGGATGACTAGGGTTTGTGACTGCATATTGTGTATATCAAGAACTCAAGATGATTGGTGGTTGATCCGACAAGTTGCAAAGAAAATAAAACTCAAGAATTGACTGAGTGTGAGATTAGTAAAGGAGAAGGATGAGATTGAAGCATGGAAAAGTCTTAAACATGATCACAAACTCACAAAGGATAAACCACATGAAAATTAAACAATTGACACCCAGAATCCCCATGTATCCATTAAAACAAAAAGAAAGAAATGCTTATTTCTAAGTGTGATAGCTAAAAATCCACTTTGTGACACTTACAATACAGGTTACAATAGGAATGTCCACTACAACAAGAAAGTGTGTTGAGTTTTTGGAGAGTTTCTAGTGTATATTTTTGTGATATATATGATCAAATAATACAAATAAGTGTGCTATTGTTTCCTCTACTTATGTGATAAAGTGCAACACATGAAAGGGTACAAAATATTAAAAGTGGCACTTGAAACAGTAAGAAAAAGTGAAAACAAAACTTGAAAAAGATAGAGAAAGTGGAAGCAACACATATTGTGAAGAAAAGGAAAGAGAAACAATTTTTAAAGTGAAATCAAGAAAAAATTATAGTCGTGAAAGAAAAAATGATAATTGATAAAAACCCACTGGAATGATTATACAATTGCAATTAGGAGTGAGAGAGATTGTCAATTGAGGATGCACATTGATTGTCGACATGGATTGCATAGTCGTTGTCCCAAGAACTATTAGTAGGGAATTTGTAGGGCCTTTGAGTTTTGGAATTCGTATTACCAAGGACTACGCAATCACTCTTACCATAGGTTTCACACACATTGTAAGCATTGACCACTGAGCTTGTAAGAAAGTTGTGCACTTGTGAATGCATCAAAAGCTAAGCATATGTAAGTAAGTGAATTTTATAGTTGAATCTCATAATAAAATAATGAAACAATCATGAAGTGAACATGAGCAACCTAATATGAAAGATCATGACATCATAAGTAGGATCAAAAATTTGAGTGTAGGAATATTTTGGAGGGTTTTTATTGCAATGACAACACTTGGCAACACACTGGAAGAAATTTATCTTATCTTCTTGGACCTACCTTTATGCACAGGTTCTAGTCTTTTAGGAAGTGTTGATTCATTGTGTGGACCACCTCATATTCCCAATTTATATTGGTTATAAGTATACTATCTCCTATCCCCTTTATTGGCTAAAACAATTTACAAGGCTTACCATATCTTAATTTTTTTGATCTGGGAGAAGGATAGTATATATTCACAAGTTTAAGATGATAAAAGTTTTATTTCCATCTCTAGTGTTTCTCCAATACCTACATGCATGTTCAATTTCCAAGTTGAGTCACTACAATAACATAAGCATTTCTTCGTTACGAATGATCTTGTTTAGTACCCCGGAAAAGTTGCTTGCTTCACCTCCTTGTGCATGAATATTTTCTCTTCTTTCACCTTTTATTTTATTTTAAATATGATCATTTTCATTTTATCGGAATTTATATTTCCAGGGTGGAAGAGGGATCCCAACTTATTGAGAGAAAGAGAGGTTATTCCTTTAGAGACTATTAAATGCCTATGAAATTAATACTCTTGCTCTCAGTTTTCTCCTTTCCCTTCTCTACTTGATTGGATCAGCAAGAAAAATGCCATTCAGTTACCATACCGAGTCAAGGAATGATAACAAAAAATATATACGGTCATCTTGGTTATACTTATGGATTTCCATTTTAATGGATTGTATTTTCCATTAAGACAACATTTCCTTTACAAGATGTATAGGCCCAAACAAATAAGAGGGACCAAAGGTTAAACAAGTGTTGATATGTGTCAAAATCCCTTTCAAAGCTTCACCACATTATCGTTTGAGTTGGACAAGAACAATTTCCATGCATGTTTTTATTGAAAAAAATCCAAAAGAAAATATTTGACAGAACAGGAAAGACAAAAAAAAAGAATCAAGTTGATGCAAGATTTGAAAGAAAAGGAGCATGGAAGACGGGAAGTAAGAGACAAAAAAAATGAAAAACCCAATGTGGGGAAAAATGCAAGGTCAATGCAATGAAAGATAAAACTACTCCTAATCTAACCAGCTACAAGGTCGAGGTTAACTATAGTGAAATTTCTAGTGTACTCACTAAATTTGCTTCCAACCTACAAGTACAAAGATATGATCAATTAAAAACAATATAAATCAATTTGAAAAAATAAAAATATGATCGTGAATAATTTTTGCAAGAGATAGAAAGTATTTTGTAAAGGTAGAAATATGTTTCATAACAACTAACCTTAACCATTTTTTGGCTTTAGATTTTTTACTAGAACAATGATCATACATACCTTGATATCTTCTTGTGAATGTACCTTCAATTGTGTTTTCACCCTTAGAAAAAATCAAGTAAGATTGAAACTTATTATTAGCAATGTATCTTTCTAAGTAAGATGTTTCCATATAATCATGGATTCGATCATGATACCCAAAACAATCCTCTTGAAAACCCTGACATTATTCACAAGATGAACTATCCAGCAACTCAATGAGATTAAACAAAGAACCTCATGAAATAAATTTAATATGATCATGTTCAAAATATTTTTTAAGATCGTGATAACATAACATAACCATCAAAAAATGTTGAAGTTTCTCAACTACTTGACAAGCATTTGAACAATGAAATGATAAATCATAAATATCAGTGGGTTCAACCAGATCAATCGATGTAAAAAAACTATCATTAGATGTACTAGTGGGAAAATTATTATTTCAATGAAAATTTTTATACCCAGTGTTATGATAATATTGATGAGTTGGAATAAGATACTCTTGATTCTTGATTGTCTCCCTTTGCATCCTATTCTATACCATACCATTAATACAAAATCTTGGGGAATTAAGAACAATTTTTGGCCTTGTAAATATAGGAAACCAATTAGAATAACATGCTGGAAAAATGTTAGAAATATTTGTCAAATTAAATCTAACATCCACATCAGCATGACGGTTTTTATCCACTAATTGATTCAACCATAGAATTTTACTCAAAAACATTGATTGTGCCCGAAGGAAAATTATTGAATTCATAACATTCGTGATGAATATTAGGAGTTTATTTTTCACAAAAGCACTCAACAAATATGAATCGTTCATCCAGACATGATAATCAAGATGATAGAATTCATAGGTTTTAACATTCAGGAAAGATATGCATTCCAATCATGGGTTAGATGCAAGGGATTTTCACAAATAAGAATTAGCCAAAAAAGAATTTTTATCCCTATCTTGAATATTAATGAGATTAACTTTAAAAAATTGAAAATAATTCAAGATTTAGCTTACATATAGTGAAACAATGCTCAGAAAAGAATAGCATGAGAAAATTATACACTGACCTAGCTCACGGACCTCATCAGGGTCACAAGAACCTGACATAACCATTAATGGGAGATGAAGTGCCTTGAATTCCTAATGATTCCTTAAACTTTCAAGTGTTGAATCATTAAATTATGAGGGTATGGACAAATCAAAATTTGTGTGAATATAGTTATCATCAATTGTTTCAGTAGTATCAATAAGAATCAGATGAAAGCTGTGAGATTCATATTTTCATCTAATGTCTCATCATCACAATAGATTTCCCAAATTGCAAGAAAAATGTTCAATGATAACCATATCATTTTATTCATCATGGGAAACCTCACTACCTTATTTGCACTAAATATTTAATTCATATAAATGCAAATTGGGGAAACATGATATATTAGTTGATCCATTATACACATTTTGGCACGAGGGTTCATGAGGCGATTAAGAAATTCTTGAGAGAAACTCTTCTATGATCAAATCATATTTTAGATGAAATATTTGAAAATTCAATTCTTCTTGTGAAAATAGTAGATCATCCAATATACTCGGGCCCTCATTACCATGCATATTAACAATATCATATTTATCCAGATGATGGTTGGTCAAGGCTTTAGATTGATTATACATCTTGATTTAATTTCATTGACTACTGAGATCGCTAGATTCTAGATCAGCCAAGAATGAAGGAATAACATCTTTGATATAGAGGACTTTGAAATAGAGAAGAGAGATCAAGATTATTTTCACCCTTTTTCTCCTTTACCTGTGGAATGTGACCACCTTGTACATGATTAGAATTTTTACCAACAAATTGAAAATCAGAAGTATCTAAAGAACTAGTTGGTGGAGAAGATTGATCAAGTGGATCAAGGTACAAAGGTTCATGAGACATAGATGATGTAGGATGTCAGGTATCCCATGAAGAAACAACACTTTTAATGGTAGTGAATTAAATATTTTGGTGATATTTAGGAACCAATGGATGAAAATTCACCTTGGGTTCCATGGATTTATCATAACATTCAAATTTTTTTCCTTCAAAGAGATAAAATGAGCATGAGATGTGGTGAGCCCTGGTATTTCACCAAGAGTTTCGCAACTCCTAAGGGTTGCTAAACTCAAATTATCAACTCGGGATTCATACAAACTTAGAGGTGGAAATGTTATATGCAAAGTAGATTGGATGCCACTCATGCCACCCTTAATGATGACATTAGACTAGGTTTTTTAGAGACCATCCCTCCTACTTGTCTACAATGAAAACTTGTTTATGAGAGTACAATTGAAAACTGACTCTAACTAGGAAATAAAAAATGCAATTTATTCAATTTGTAAATGTTAACTATCATTTCAAGAAGGAGAAAGAAAGTTAATCTACTTGCAGAAGGTAAGATATTATACCTTGCATCATTCATAAACTTAGTAATAGAGTTGCATATATTATATATCTACTTCATACTTGCTGGAAAATTAGAAATTTATCTTGTAACTTGCTTGTAATTGAAAGACTAATTATACTATGTTTTTGCAGTGAGGAAAAGGAATGGTTGGAGTGGTATAGGAGCTTATCCTAATCATCAAATCACAGTTGGGGGTCATTATTAATCCTAACTAAGCTAGGGTTGAAGTGGGGAGAAAATCAGGTGAATGAAAGTGGTGAGATAGGCATGCTATAGGAGGTCATGTAATGGTACAAGAGGACCTGGAATGGTACAGGAGGGGTTCCCAGAGTGTTTTTAGGGTGGATCTGAAGTCTTAAAGGCATGAATAGGTGGATCAAGGTTAGCGAGAATGAATTAATGTTGGGAAAGACACCTAGAAAATCCCAAGACCTCTCAGAGGTCTGTCTTGAACCAAGATGAATGCCTATAGTGTCCTAAATTTTCTTAGCAGAGTGACTGTGGAGAAAATTTTTTAGAGATAGTATTGAGATATAGAGAGAGAAGATGGATAATTTTTAGTGTCCCCCATTTTTATTTTTCATCTAAGGGAATTAATGGAATTTATTAGGGACGTGCTAAGCATAGCACGATTTTTTAAATTGAGCATTGGAGATATTTTTGGCATATGGGACTTAGGAGAAATACAATTTTTTTTTTCTAGTGGAATGTGGGGGCCACACCTACAAGAAATACACACCCCTTGGAGAGAAAATAGAATCTCTAAGGGAAGGAGGTTGAAATAATGGATGGAGGGACCCACATTAGGAGGCAAAAAAAATTATAAATAGAAGGAGAATAGAAGCTACTGGGGTTTTTTTTTCACTCATATATTTCCTTTGTTTCTCAAGTTGTTTAGCTCAGTCACAAGTGTTGCTTAGCACATAGTTCTCCAAGGGGAGAACTTACCCTTTTTTCGGTGGACTTCGAGTGCCACCCTAGGGAGGAAATTTATTGCTACTTTGGTGAGAGGGTTTGTGGATTTTGTAGCACCTTTCATAATATTCCTTCATCCAATTAGTACTCCACAGAGGACTCAGTAGAGAAATCATAGCACCCATTTAACCTAGCTTATAAGGGTGTTTTTTTGGGAGAATATTAGTGGAGTTTCTTGAGGGCATGTGTCACTTTTGTGGAAATTTTGGAGCTGCTAGTGAGGTGAATTAATTTATCTTCATGGGGCCTAGTAGGGGGTCAATGGATAACATTTTGTGGAGCTAGGTTGAGCTATCTTGTGCTAGGATTTGATGTTAAACCTCTCCCCTACATCTGGGAAACTTTAGTATATCATTCCTATTGCATATTGAGGATAAATAAGGAGAATTTGTAGGAGATAGAGCCATTTTGGATGAAATTCCTAACCAGGAGGGCATAGAGCCAAAATAAGGAAATTTTAGGAGGTTGGAATTAGAAAAAATCGTTTATGGGTTTTTTGGGTTTTATGACAGGAGGCTAGGATTAATTTTCAATAATTTTTTGAGCAAATTTGAGGGAAAAATTCATAGTTCCATTTATAAATATGTAATATAAATTGTTGTAAGAGAGAAAAATTTTCCCTGGGCCATTTCCACCACTTGGGTTAGTGAGATATTTCTGGGTTTGTTTGAGCTAGTGGACTAGAGCTGAAGGCTACTTTCTTAGAATTTTTGGAGTAGTTTGGAGGGATATATCAACAGTTTCATGCCAGCCGAAGTAGAAATTTTTTTGGGTGGATGCAATTTGGTAGTAGATCATTTCCAACACATGGGCAGCTTCATATTCACCTAGAATATTTCCTTTCTTGTAGTAACAAGCCTAGGTTCATCTGATCTTATTTATAGTACTCATATTTATTAGAATTGATAAAACTACTTAGACTTTTTTCTCATATTTCTGTGTTCGAATGTGTCTAGTTGTGTATTTTTTGGGTTTACTAAGTGTATCTAGTTCATTGCTTCTATCATCTAAGGTATTTTTCAATTTGGAATATTTTAGTGGTATTATAACATGATCTTGGCCTAGAATTGGGTAGCCACTAAGATGGTGGAAGATTCAGGTATGTAGGCACAATGATTGGTGAAATTGTAGAAAAACCCATGGCTCAAGGGACATTTAGTATGCAGGAATTCTAGGGTGGAATTCATTGGAATGATGAGAGGTTGACCCAGTTGAGGAGGGTGATAGACCAGAACCATTCTCATCCTTGTAACAAATACACTAGATGTACACATACTATGGGGGTGAAATCATCTACACAATGTGGGGTAAGTCGACAAGCTCAGGACACCAAATCTCCTTGAAAGGAGTAGGAAGGATAGGGACAATTAGAGGGTGAGAATAGGAGGCACTTTTTCTAGTAGATACCTAGCATTAGATATGAGGGTCTGGAGGAGGATATTGAGCATGAGATAGAGGACAAGTGAGAGAATAAGGAGTGCATTAGTATACCTAGTGTGGTGCATGAGTCACCATTCTTGGAGGCCTCTTTGAAAGCTCCAATTGACACCTTGTGGGAGACAATAGAGCATTCACCCAAAGGTTCACCCATTGACGAGATTCCAAGAGACATAGACATGTCCACCATTGAGGAGGTGCCATCTGTTGTTGAGGTATCCATTGATGACCTATCTAGGGTCGTGACTGAGTTTTCAGGTGATAGCAGCACATGACAGGATGATTAGGTGTCGAGAGACATCACCACCCTTGATGAGGAGTCGATATGTATAGGGGAACCCAGATCTATGACAGAGTTTCGAGATGACAATGACTACAACAACATGGAGAGAATATAGAGGGATGTGAGCTAGTCGTGGAGGGGTATTTTTTGACTCGTGTTGAGCCCATGGTGGAGGAGGATGAGAAGTCTAATTTGGGGCTAACCATTGACTTAGAGCAAAAAAATGCACAGATCCTTAACAGAGTTGCAGTACTTACATATAGAATCTCTCTCTAGGCTTACATAGATGGGGCTTGAAACATTTATCAGCTACCTTTCCACCATAGAGAGATAGATGTGAATTACCCTCGACAAATTTTATGTGTTTAAAAGGATGGTGAGTTGAGGCCACATGAGATGCGCGGGGTTCAACACTTGTAGGATAGGGAGCTTGTTCTATGTGTTGGATTTTGTGCATTCGCTCCCTCTCTTGGGATTGGTTGGAGGGAGATTATGAGTTGGTACCCAATGGAATGGGCTAGACTCATGGGGATGGTAATATTCTAGTGTGAAGCTAAGTGGGAGATCTCAAACATTGAGGGTACTAGAGTCCTAGGTTAGCTTTTGGATCCACGTGGGGCTTCCTATCTAATAAAATACATGCGGGATGAATATTTCATTGACGAGGTAGTAAAATTAGTGCCTGATAGCATGCATTCCTTCGCGGAATTCCAATCGACACTACTGCTTTGGTGGTTTGTGAGCAGACTACATGGGTTTTTTTGGCATGTTGGCTATGCATGGGGGCACAAGATGTTTAACATTCTCTGAAAAGACCCGGTTGGAGGAGGTGGCATGGGTAGGACACTGGACCGAGAATTTTAGGGAGATGATTTCATCCCTTTAAGGTTTAAGACTTAGGGATCACTAAATATCAACACAACAGAGATATCCCCTCAAGAAAGAATGGAGTTAGGGTGCTCAGGTCTACCATTATTAATGAGGGGACAAGACACATGTCATGGTGGGTTCAATAGCAGAGTGGCAAAAACTTTGGCACATTCAGGATACCATATGTTACATAGTGGTATGATAGTAGGAATTGGTACACAATACTGCACAGAGTTAGGTCATAAAGTCAAGTGTTTTATAGAGGGATGCGACTTAATGCATACAAACCCAATTCTATGCCATAACATCGAGTGGTCTGCAAGCCTTTGCAGTGAGGAGCAGTGGCCTGCAAAAGGAGCATGGAGATGCATGGTGGTATACCACAACATGTTGGTTTACACTTTGGGGTAGTAGTAGTAACTCCCATCACATTGAGGACGCGTAGGGAGTGTCAGGAACAGTGACGCATGAAGGACACGAGATGGTACATGATGATGTAGAACTAGGATGGGGTATCTAGCTGTGAACAGGGGTAGGTCGCAGTGTATAGTGGCATGAAAATGATTACATGGATGTTTAGTGGTATGCGGGGGCGTATGGTGCTACATAGAGAGGTCATGGAGTGTTGCCTCCAAGGAGACTTATGGACAGAGACATGAGGCATACGTTTGGGTTTAGTTCACCGAGGATCGAAAAGAGTGTAAATGAGTGATACTTGATGGTATCCATGGGGAATCACATTCATACATCTCTTCTACATCACTTAGAGGGAAGCATAATATGGTTTTTTTCCTTTGAGACTTTGGGCATGAGCAGCAGAGAATTAGGAGTTCACCCGAGATATTTGGATGACACTCAATGTGTTAGGCAAGATACTTCACAATAGTAGCATTGAGGCAGTGCGTGAGTTGAAAACCATAGGTTGGGGGATGAGGTGATCATATTTAGGGGTGGCATATTGTTCATCACTAAGCCTATGCCTTGGGAGTTGGTCACAGGGGAGACATGTGTCACTCTTTCCATAGGAGATGTATGGACCATGCATGAGCACATGATACCGCGTATGGATAAGATAGTTTTCAAGTATGTATCTGGACTCCTAACATTGTATTGACACATTATCCATAGGGTGGGTGATAGACCCATTGGTGATGGTTAGCAAGAGCAAGATGGATCATCATACACTGAGTCGATTGTGTGTATCATATACCCATCTCTTGGTTGCATCCAGGGGGTAGTTATTTGGCACATGTCATTTCCAATGGTCATGAGTACTACACACTGGAAACCATAAGGTAGTTTAACATACCTAATATTATTTCATGATATATGGATCCTATATATTGAAGGAATGTGGGGACTAGAGATGAGGCCCAGAGGGATTCCAACAATTGTTAGATATATTTTGCAACATGTCTGGTTATGGGATGCATGGATTCAGTTAATTAATATATCACTTTCTCTCATGATGATAAGAGTCATGGAAGAGATTGATTTAGTTCACTCTTAGGTTGAAACATGGGATTTTGTAGAGGGTTTCATCCTATGGGAAGGTAGATTTTCTTGATTGTTGCACAGGTTTGGATTTAGATTTGGATGGGTAGGCTTTGGCATCATGGACATGCCTAGGATGGATGTATCTCGCCTCTATTAGTATTTCACCCTCGGGCTCTAGGAGAGGAAGATACAATGCATGCATAATGGGAATCTCGTTAGAGCGAGAGTGGTGCAACGAAAACTTGGTGGCAGATTTCTAAGGGTACCACAGGACCTGGGCATCACGGTACTTGGCAGCTCAATGACCTTTAGGGATGAGATGGTTGCTATACAGGGAGGTCACTCAAATATTACATTGGGCTTCAGTGACTTGTTTATGGTTTGGGGGATTTCAACAACATGGAAGGTAGGCCAGCAAGAGGATTTTAGGAGGAGATAATGTAGGAGATACTTCATTCACATAGGGATTGGGTTGTATCTTTAGGGCCCCACAATCAAAGTGCATGATATGGGTTGCTCGGTAGGGAAAATTCATGAGGATTTTGAAAAAAAATTACATTGTCAGGATGCTCTAATTATTGGCGAAGATAAAGGGCTTATAACACCTATATCTGGTAGGATAGTGAGTGGGGCAAGGGGGGATTCACATTGATCAAGTTGGCTTGGGATACTAGTATTGACATACTCCTTCACTATAGGATAGTATAGAGATTAGGGATGATCCAACAACACATTTGAGACCCTAGTGAATTTTGCAGTGACAGTGGGGATCCACAGTGAGAGAGGGCACTTGTTCAGCCATTGCTTCAGAACAAGAAATGTTTGGTGGGGAGTACTATAATGTCCCAAATTTTAATTTTTCATCTGACAAAATTAATGGAGTTTATTGGGGAGGTACTAAGCATAATTTTCTTTTTTTGTAAATTGAGGATTGGAGACATTTTTTACATATGGTACATTGGATAAATCGAAAATTATTTTTCAAGTGGAATGGTGGGGCCACACCTACAAGAAACCCTTGGATAGAAAATTGAATTTCTAAGGGAGGGAGGTAAAAATATTGGATGGAGGGACCCATATTATGAGGCAAGGAAAAATTATAAATAGAAGGAGCATAGAGGCTATTGGGGTCTTTTTCTCACTCATTTATTTCCTTTGTTTCTAAAGTGGTTTAGATGGGTCAAAAGTGCTTTCTAGCACATTGTTCTCCAATCGAGGAACTCAACCATATTTTGATTCACTTCGAGTGCCACTCTAGGAAGGAAATTTACTGCTACTTTGTTGAGAGGTTTTATGGAGTATTGTAGAAAATTTTAGTAGGTTCTTTTAGTGGATTCATAATCCAGGGAAAATGCATCAGAGAAATAATACCACTCATTTCAGCTAGCTTCCGAGGGTGTTTTTTTGGGAGAATATTAGTGTAGTTGCTTGAGGGGGAGTCTAGCCTTTGTGGAATTTTTTGGAGCTGGAGGTGACTGCTAGTGAGGGGAACAAATTTATATTCCTAGGAAATACGTAGGGGGTCATTGGATAACGTTTTTTGGAGCTGGGTTCACCTATATTGTGCTTGGATTTGATGTGATACATCTCCCCTACATCTGAGAAAAAATTGTATATCATTCCTATTATAGATTAAGGACAAATAAGGGGAGTTTGTAGTAGATAGAGTCAATGGGGATGAAATTCCTGGATAGGATGGCGTAGAGCCAAAATAGGGAAATTATGGGAGTTCAGAATTAGACAAATTTATTTCGGTTTTTGTGGGTTTTATGAGAAGAGGCTATGATTAATTTTGCATAATTTTCTGATCACTTCTGAGGGAATAATTCCTATTTCCATTTAGCAGTCTGCAACATAAACTGTTGGAGGGTGAAATTTTCACTCGAGCCATTTCCACCACTTGGTTTAGTGATATACTCATGGGTTTGTTTGAGATGGTGGAATAGAGCCTAAGACTCCTTTCTTAGAATTCTTGGAGTACTTTGGAGGGCTACATCAACATTTCCTTTCGAGTGGCAGTAGCAGTTTTCTAGGTGGACACCAATTTTGTAGTAGAGAATTTCCAACACTTGGGAACCTTCAAATTCACCTAGGATATTTCCTTTCTTGCATCAACCTACTGAGGTTCCTCTGATCTCATTTATTGTACTCCTATTTATTATAATTAATAAAATGACTTGGATCTTTTTCCCATATTTTTGTGTTCAAATGTGTATGGTTTTGACTTTTTTAGTTTAGTAGATATATCTAGTTCATTTCTTATATTTTCTACAGTATTTTTCCATTTGGAACATTACAAAATTCCAATATGGAGGTGAAAGAGGTGCCTCTCCTTGCAGCTTAACTTAGCCCTGCAATCAGCCACATACATTCTTTCATTGATCATTAACACAGTGATAAGAACATTAATGGAAAATATGAGTTAAATTTAAATAACATATATTCTATGCTTTGACACTACTATGATCACAAAATTGACTTCTAAGATACTGAAAAAAATATGAAGAAGGAAAAATAACATTCATCTATTTCCAAGAAATCACAAAAAAAATATTTTTTTAACTGAGATTGTGAATCCTTCCAACAATTCTCCCATAAGAGAGGTGATACAGAAGCTTCCAGTCACTTATTTTTATTTCTTAACCTCTACTGAAATGAAAGAAATCTATGAAATGCTTGAAGCTAAAAACAAAACAAAAATACCCAAGAGGGACCTTAGCCACTGGGTCGGGCACAAAACCAAGGGTCTCAACCCTTTAAAACTAACTTAGATGTAAATTAATAACCAACTCCTCATTATCATAAAGTAAAAGTCTTATACACAACATAAAAGTTCAAAATGACAGTGTCAAGCTCTGAGCTCAATAGTTTCACCTAGCTGAATCAAAACTTTGAATCCTAATGAGCTTTTCATGTTTTTAATTTATACAAAAGGGTAGTTGATAGAAACTACCTTGAAAATAGGAGTGATTACCTCCTTGATCTAAAAAATAGTGGATATTGTCTCTCTTGAGCTTCACTTGCACTAGGAGTGACTCGGATGCCTATGAATCGGAACTAATGAGAGAGGATGTTGTGATCCCAAGCCTAGTTATGGAGTTAAGGAGGTGGAAAAATCCCCTAGATTCTCTCATTTTTGTCTCCATTGAGCCCTTGCATATTAAATGCCTAAAAAATGCTTCATGTTCCTACAATTAAACCACATTAGTCTACATGCTATGAAAAACACCATTTTCTCTTCTAACTAAGCATAATATAACAAAAAATGTGAGTTAATGTGAGAAAAGGATAGTTTTAAGGATGGAGGACGGAATCATGATCCTAAAAATATACTTATTGATTGGACTCATCGTCACCACCATACTGAAGGTTTTGTTCATCCTCTGAGCAACTCAATCATCCATCTAAATCCCTTTCATGGAGTTGGTAGCCTCTCTCACATCCCAAGGTACCCAATGGTGTGCCTTCTTGGGGGTAAAATCCTGCATTTTTATCTATCTCATTCCATTCCTTCTTCTCTTTTGGTTGGTTCCTTCCTTCATGTAAGCCTATAAGCAAGCGTGGAAAATTTTTTAGTTATATCCAATTGATCTTCATCCTTTTCTCGACTCTCTTGTAGAATTGTTTTTTCTCGAAGGCATTTCTTATCCTTTCAGGAGAGTGGTATTCTTTGACATGTAGACTATGGGTTAAGGCATGCCATCTTCTCTAGAAAGCTTCCAGAATTTCTATTCCAACAATATAAAGGTATCTTCAAAGTGTAGAATGGATTTCTCCTAGTTTTAAATGTATTTGGGTGCTAAAGTAGGATCATAGGAGATGAGGTTATGATTGCCAATGACATCCTTATGGCTCACTAGCTCTGCTGTGCTGTACAAGGGTTCCTTCTCCTCTTTTTTCATTACCTTTATCTCCTACTCAACCCTTGTCTCTTCATGAGACAACCAAGGTGATTAATCCATGAGTTGCATGTCTCCCAATATGGAATTGAGATCCCATAAATTCATATCTATCAAAATGAAGTTGATAATGTATAATTCAGCTAACTTTTCCCTATCCTCCATACCTATTTGTTTTGAAAACTCAATTAAATTCTTATTGTCTTGAAAATGCAGAGAACCATATTATGCTAGAGTATTTATTTCACTAGTAGAAAATGATGAAATTAGTGACTAGGTGACTAAAAAAGTTAGTCACCACAACTATTTTAAGTGAATTACTACTAAATTTGAACAATTTCAAGTGATTCAACTAAGAACGACTAACTTAAATGACTAATTTAGTCTAGGGATAAAATAAACGACTAGATAATAAGTGACCCAACTAAAAACGACTAACTTAAATGACTAATTTAGTCTAGGGATAAAATAAACGACTAGATAATAAGTGACCCAACTAAAAACGACTAACTTAAATGACTAATTTTGTCCATGAGTAAAATATATGACTAGATAATAAGTGACAAAATTAGAAATAATTAACGTAAATGAATACTGTAGTCCAAGAATAAAAATATGACCAACTAGAAAGTACAAGAAGTATATGATTTAGTCATTTATGTTAGTCATTTTTAATTGTGTCACTATAGAAATGGAACATTGCAATTTCGATATTAAAATGTTACATTTCACTAAATTTTGACGTTGCAGATGGATTCAGAGATAAAGGGGGTCTCTGAATCCATCTACAGCGTTAAAATTTAGAGACAAAGGGGATGCTTCCCCACATTCATGGATGACATCCACAATAAATTTGTTAGTGTGGACTAGCGCACCTTACTCAAGAGATTTGATCTAAGCATTTGATAGTGTAAAACTAGCCAAATACCCATCAACACTAATAACAAATTGTTTAGCTAACCCTTATTTTCTATGGAAAAATACTCAAGAGATATTTTTCCATGAATACATGTTAAAAAGAATTATAACCAACTTTATTACAAATTAATTATAAATATATTTCTATGTTTTCTTATGCTTTGATATAAAAGTGCATGTCTAAAAATCTTTTCAATGAAACTAATGTTTAGAAATTTAATCATAATATTATTCATTTAAAAGAAAGGTGAAAAGCTTCTATAAAATTTATACAAACATTATCTATCTTAAAAATTAGCTTAAAAGATGAATTAATATAAATTTTTCATTTTCTTATTTTAAAAAACATTATTTTTTTTCTTCTTTTGCCAGAAAAATAAGAAATTCTCTTCAATTGACAAATTCATAAATATTTAAAAATTTAAATACTATTCAAAATATAAACCCAAATCAAAGTAAAGTGGTGGAGGGAAATTCATTAATATTTAAAAAATTAAATACTATTCAATAATCTAAACCCAAATCAAAGTAAAGTGGTGGAGGGAAAAATTCAAAATGATGGTGGGAAAAATAAAAAAAAGGTTTACAAATGAAAAATAATTGTTATATTGACATACGACATTTCCAAATGCTGTTTCCTCTGACCGCAGCACAGTTCGATTTTTGGAAACCAACAAGAAGCGGGAAAGAAACAAAATAGAGAGTGAAGCACATTTTACATGTCAATGTAAATATACAGCATAAAAAATCCACGTGTTCCCTGGGATTTGGAGCCATTTTATCTGTCTTTGGTTTTTGAACTAAAATGAAATCGAATTTGCTGAGGCTTTGCGGGTGTTTGTCCAGAGTTCTGTAGTAGAACGATGGATTTGCAGATTTATACCTATGGCTTCGTGAAGCTCTGGTGCAGCAGGGTTTGAAGGGTTTGGCCCGGCTTCTGGCAGAGGGTTTGAATCAAGTCAGTGAATGAACATCTACCTACATCATTCATTTCTGCAATGGAAGAGTATTCACGAAGCTCTGGTGCAGCAAGGTTTGAAGGGTTTGGCCCAGCTTCTGGCAGAGGGTTTGAATCAAATTACTAAATGAACATCCACAAGCATCATTCATTTATGCAATGGAAGAGCATGTTAGACATGCCCCAAGAGCATCATCAGTCATCAGTCCGGAGGGAGTTGGTATGAACATCTACCTCAGGAGATTATACAGTTTATTTAAGAGATCAAAATTGCATTTTGTTTGTTATTTCCAAAGCTCTAGTGAAATTTTCTAATAATTGTTCCTTTTTAAAGAAATATTCATTAATATGATAGTGTTTCTCGAATAGAAGACTCAGTCTGCTCCAAATGTTTTATCTCTGGAGTACAAGAAAAAATGAAAACCCTAGGATGATGCACCACTGGTTTCTTCCTTAGTTCCATTCGAATAGCAAATGGAGTATGCTCCAAAGGTTTTATCTCTGGAGTTCAAGAAAAAATCAAAACATGAGGATGATGCACCACTAGTTTCTTCCTTAGTCCCATTCGACCTCTAGTTTTCTTCTTGACAACTACTATCAAGGATACCGCTAAACATATTAATTTCGTAGCAGACTTGAGACCTGCAACAAAAGAATGAATATTCTTGTTATCTAAACCCCTAGTACATAGAAAACACAGTTTCAACGAAGCCAACATCTTTTGTGTATGCTACCCAAAAGAGATAATGGTAAGAAAAATCGTCTTAGAATTTACACTTCCTTCAGAGAGTATAACAACAAGTATACATACATTAAAAATACAAACCAATAAATCTAATACAGAGATTGTGCTTTGCAGAAACAAAGGTACAAATCTAGATTAACAATCACAGTATCCTTGTGGCTTTCCTCATGGCCAAGCGGTGTCAAAGCTTCCTTCTCTGGAACTACCATGCCTATAAGACCACCTTTCATCGCAGTCTTCCAAGTATGCACTCGACCACCATCTGTAATTCTAGCACACATAACAACCCCAATATATACCTGCCTCAACTTATCACCATGTGGAATGCAAGGACCATGTCCATACAATGGGGTAGCTGGCACATTATATACTCCAACCGCAGGATTTGGTACAACATGATTCCACTGATGAACATCTCCATCACTAGTTAAAGAAATGAAGTCTTCTCGTGGGAGTGAAAATATTAAAATAGTATAAAAATCACTGCACTCAACATAAATGAGTATCCATCCTTTCCCTAGAAACAGTCTACATAAATCCACACTTGCATTTCTAAAATCTATTTTTTTGCACACATGTACGTGGGCATGAATACACAGTAGAATGAGAAAGAATGGATTCATTAATTCATTAGATGATGCGATGTCTCATTGAGAGGAGAAGAGGAGCACACTACATATCTCCCAAATACCTAACTAATAGCAACCACATTTAATACTATATTAAATGCCTAATAAGTGAATCTTCTATTTGGCAACTTTGGCAGCTCAATTTCACAAATTTTCTAGGTGGTTACTAGTTACAAGTTGTATGGCAGCGATCAATGCTCTTCGTTATCCTCTATTACAGGTTGGTTTCTCTTTTGGTGGCTTAATCACTCTGATTCAGAGGCTCTACCAAGAACATAAGCTATACCTTTTGACATTTATGTTGGCAGCTATCCACTCACTCATGACATCTTTGACTTGATTCTTTGGTTATTTAGCAGATGATATCTACCCATGTGATTCTTTGGTGATCCATCATTACTTTTTTCCAAAAACAAATGCTTTAGACTGAGACAGTTGAGGCTATGGTTCATGACCTAGATTTTCTTATGTTCCTTTGGGTACAGGCATGTGGTACAATTGTCTACATCCTAAACAGGTTTTCTCTCTATATATTGAAGGAAAAAACACCGAAGGAAGCTTTCATTGGTGAGAAATCCTAGGTATCACACTTTTTGTGTTGTTGTCCTGTATATATTCATATTCTCGAGGAGAAATGAACTAAATTGAAACACTTCAATTTGAAGGTTGTTTTTGTTGGATATAATGAGTCCTGCAAGGCCTATGGAGTCTACATTCTGTCACAATGGAAAATAATAGTGGATTGAGATGTGAACCTTGTGATGATGCATGGTCCCTCGAGGTCTTAGAAGTCTTTTAGTAGAGGTTTAGGAGGGAGAAACCTTTTCTGTCCTAATGATGATTAGAAAGGTTTTCGAGGTGGAAGTGATGATTTAGTATTTTTTGGTTCAATGAGGCAGCCTAGGTGGTACTAAACATAGTAGGATGCATAGGAGCATGTTGGATCTCCAAAGCCATCCTTTGTAGCGAGTTATCTTTCTAAAAAGTTTTTGAATTATGTTGCACCGATGTCTTCCATCATTTTTGTAGAGACTTTTAGTTACGGGGAGGTATTTGGTTAGCAGGGATGACAGAATGTTGTGGTGGACGTGGAAAACTCTATATTAAAGAATGATGTTTGGGAGATTGTGCCAACACAAATGGGGCAGTTTGTGATTTATTCTAGGAGGATGTTTGAGGTGAAGCTTGGAGCAGATAAAAAAGTACAAAGGTTCAGTTCATAGTGAGAGTATTCTCTAGAGAGGAGTTGACTATAAGGACACATTTACTCTAGTTGCTACTGCACTTGCATCAGGTTCGTTAATGTCTTTAGCATCAATTCTTGGTTGGCATTGATATCAAATGGATGTAAGAACATTGTTTCTTATTGGTCTAATCAAGGAGAAAATATAGATCAATCACAACTCTATAATGAAGAATTTTGTTTGGGAGATTGTGCCAACACAAGTGGGGATGCTTGTGATTTATTCTAGGGGGGTTTTTGAGGTGAAGCTTGTAGTAGATACCATAAAAATGTACTAAGGTTCAGTTCACAGTGAGACTATTCTCTAGAGAGGAGTTGACTATGAGGATACCTTTAGGATTTAATCTAGTTACTAGGGTACTTGCATTAGGTTTGTCATATCTTTAGCATCAATTTTTGGTTGGCATTTATATCAGATGGATGTAGAAACATTGTTTCTTAATGGTCTAATCGAGGAGGCAATATACATTAATCAATTGAGATTCTTTCAGGTGCGTGGGTGAGAGATCCATGTATGAAAATTGAAGGAGGACTTTTATGGGATGAAGTTGGAATCACATGCTCAGTACTCTAGGATTGAAGAATAATTGGTAGGTTCAAGATTTACTATAGCTATTGCAGATCCTGATGTTGATTATTTATTTGGTAAATTTGATTTGCTTTTTTTTTTAGATCCTAGGGAAAATTTCACCCTAGGATTTCAACAAATTATTTTTCGGACAATAACACCAAGACTCATCCAATACAAATGAAGTCTTCAGTAAATAACATTGCTATATCAACATTATAGTAAACAATATGATAGTTCAAACATGCAATAGAATTTCATAGTACCACTATAATCTCCAGATTTAATAGTTTAGTATAGTTTCAAACAGTTGCAGTATAATTTCGTATTGGACAAAGTTGTATTCTAACTAGAAATCCATAGACCTGAATAAACCTTTGCGAATTCTAATTAGGGCTAATATCCGAATGGTGTCAAGGGTCAAGACGGAGGATAAAACTCTTCTTCTTCCTTGGACTTCCTTTAGAAAATTCTCTGAGAATCTATCCAATACCACTGCATCGTATTAGAGGGTCTTGGATCTGCTTTGGTCCTAAATCAATTCCTCTATACTTGCCTCAGATAGCCACTCCGAGCTCTATATAGGAGTAGGAAATTTCTTCAGAAGTTAAGGCCTATTGCAGAGCACAAATAATCCCCGAGTGGCTTGAGGAATGGGGTTGGCCGGGATTAGCCTCCCTTGATGCTAAAAAAATTCATCTTAATTTGCTTCAGAATAATTATGTAACTAACCAGTCTCAGGGTTTTGTTTCAGTCTCAGGGTTTTTTTTTTTTTTTTCCTGGGAATTGTGATAATATCTTGCCTCAGATTGTTCTTCTTCTGCGATGGGAAAACTTTCCACAATCATATTTTATAGATTCATTGGATGTTTGTTTGGCACCATCTGCATGCAACTGAATGTTGTTTTCAGTTATTTCCTTTTCACTAGCCAATGACTTTTTTGCATCCTCAAGCCAGGTTGATATTGAGATTGGATCAAGTGTTCCACATACACATCTTCGTTTCTTCTTTGATTCTACATCATATGAGACACATATTTATTGGGTGATCCTTCATATTACTACACCTTTCTTCTTGGTCTCTGCATTTGTCCAGCAGTACCATGCTTTTTTATACACCTTCCTTTTAGTAATTTTTTCCAGAAAATATTAGTAGGTATCTTCTTTGCTGTCAATTGGTTGTCTAACTCACCAAGCAATTTGATACCTTTTCCATACCTACCTTCTCATGGTACTTTTGCAATAATACCATTCGGTGGTGTATTATCAATCTCAGATATGTCACTTGCACGGGTTAACATTTCTTGAGATAAAGACTTCAAGTTTTGATTTCTAGAAAAATATGTCAATTTGAAATCAAGATCATTCACATCATGAATCTTCTCATACTTCTAAAAAAGATTTGAAACACCCCACCTGAGGAGAAAATGGCAAAATGTTGCACTGAAATTTTCCAAACTGTTATCTAGTAAATAGTCTTGCTTGGCATCAATCAGGACTCTCTCCTCCACTATGTATGGGCAATGAACCGAAACATTTTCAAGTACTCAACTTGGTTATCGATATGTATCTTCTGTATGGCCCATAAGTCACTGATTAGGTTCCAGTCACTGTCAAATATTATTACAGTGTCAATTGAAAAAATATTTATGCTTGTTCCACAAGCACATTTTTTGAGTAAAAACACAAACCGCCCAGAATCCTTACTATTAAACTTCTGCAAGGCTGCCTGTTTCTTGGTAGCAGCTAAGAAACCATCAATATGCTCATAGGATTCAATCCCAAAACGTTGGCTGATATGATCATCCAGAATATCACCAATGGAAATTGGCCCAGATAGTCCAATCATCTGGAAAATAATCAACACCCTTTGGCCTTCTAGCCTTAGCTCTGATAGTATATTGTCCAACAGTTGCAACTTGTTGCTGGCATTTATATCAGCATCAAGGAATTCAACTTCTGAAAGGACCTTTCGATGCAAACTTTGCAATGAACCATCCACAAGATAAGGATGATTGCAACACTTCCTTAATGAAAGAAGGATGTCCCTGAGAGCTCCAGAATTATTTTTCTTTTCCACTGAACACAAAAAATCTATATTTGTCATAAAAATGTTGCAGTACTGCTCCACTTGTACATATGCCATGTTTACAGGAACCCAATACTCTTTTAAATTGGCACTTGTCAAAGGGTCTGATTTTCGCTCATATACAATGTTTTCTGACAACTTGCTCTTCAATAAACCAACATGTTCATTACTGCTATGTTGTTGGTCTTCAAAATCATCAACATGTTGAATCTCTTTTTTAGTATCGAGGAAGTCAAGAAGATGAGAAACGTCGGGGGAATTATCCTTCAACTCATGGAAAATCACAAGTCGAAAATCAACAGGTAGTTGCTCCAGATGTTGGAAATTTTTTGAAAGTTTAAGGCATTTCCCTTCATCTACAATCACTGCTTCCCAATCTAGGAATATTAAAGAGTCTAGATCCGTGGTGACAACATCGAAGGTGGATAAGACAATCTGAACAAGCAAACATCCAATTTCTTCTTAAAATTAAAGCTTCTGGATAATATCTCTTGACTCTCTATTACCACAGTAAGCCACCATATTTATAGAAGAAGCCCACCTCAAAAATTCTGACTCCTAGCTATATATTCGACAATAGGTCTGTTTATGTGAAAATACTTTATTAAGGATAGGATAAAGGCAATCATTATAGCAATGTGTTCCTGATTAACTTCATCAATGACAAGAGCATTCTTGTGGTTTTTCCAGAACTCTCGAAGTTTATTGGCAGATGTAAGAAGAGAAGAATCCAGTAGCCCTTTCATCCAGTCTGGAGGTATTTTCAACCTTGAAAAAGGGACTGTTCTACAGCTATTTTTCCTTAACTTCTTGAGTAGGACTAGATTGCTGGTGTGCCTCATGATAGCAAAGTTCGTATGCTTTCATTAGTTCCCTAGTTGAAGTTAGGTTAAGAAAAGTTTTATCTTCTAACTCCCATGTACATTGATCGTAGCCTAACCCTTTCCATTTGACAAACCATTCTTGCCAGCCCAATTCACTAACTGCATCTGTGCACTCTTTATCAGGATGCTTAGGAAAGATTAGTGCTCTCTTCTGAATAAGCCATCGTGGTTCAACCAATTCAGAGTTCCATTTAAGAGCCTTTCCTTGCTGCAGTTTTTTCTTGAAATTAGCCAGCTGCTTCAGAGCTTCCTTGACAAGAAGAATTTCACTGACCCAGAAATTATGAAGATGAGAGAGTCCTCTATACTTAACAAAATATATCCTTTGTTTTTCTTGAGTCGTCCTACTACTTTATCTGATTTCACTTGGTATGCAGTCTTCACAGTCATTTCACGATCTCTAGCATTATTAGATTTAAACAATGTTTTTTCTTTTAGCCCATCATGATCTCTCTGATTTGAATCCGAAATTGAACAACCTATAAGAGGATGAACACCATATTCACTCTCAAAAATGTTGTTCACTTTCTCTTTTTTTTTCCACAAAGACATCGTATTCAGCAAATTGTTTAGGTTCAACATGCTTGACGTCCCATATCGATTCGACTCCTTTGCAGACAGAGTGTACACCACATGATATTCTCATGTAAGTACAATTTGGGCAGTACCATTCACCAGGAGGAACTTGAACCAAGGGTGGGTCAAGGAAACCTATATGGTAAGTTACGAGGAAGTATTTTCCATCACAACACAGCATCTCCCTGCCTTCTTTAGAGACTTGGCACACATTATTATAAAAATCTGTAGAAGACTTCACAACATAACTACTTATATGCAAAGCAGATGGTTCCTCAATGTTAGCATCTTCTATGCTTACCTCTGTTCCACCAACCATTCTCTTAAGGTCCAAAGTGTCCTCATCTCCATAATCCTCTAAACAGATTTGATGACTATCAAACCATGGAACATTCTTACTCAACCTTTTTGCCCCCTTTTGAGTTACAGTAGAGTCATCTCCTCCATCTTTATCTGAATTTACAATAGCTTTGTCCTCCTACAGAGAACTCAATGGTTCCTCAACTTGTCCTCATGACTCCAAACAGCTTCTTTGCTGTCAATTGGTTGTCTGAGTCATCAAGCAGTGGGACACCTTTTCCATACCTTCCTTCCTGTGGTAATTTTGCAATAATACCATTCTCTAGTGTATTATCAATCTCAGATATGTAACTTGCACGGGTTAACATGTCTTGAGATAAAGACTTCAAGTTTTCATTTCTAGAAACAGATGTCAATTTGAAATCAAGATCATTCACATCATGAAGCTTCTCATAATTCTGAAAAAGATGTGCAACACCCCACCTGAGGAGAAAATGGCAAATTGTTGCACTGAAATTTTCCAAATTGTTATCTAGTAAATAGTCTTGCTTGGCATAAATCAAGGCTCTCTCCTCTAATATGTATGGGCAATAGAACCGAAAAATTTTCAAGTACTCAACTTGGTTATTGATATGTATCTTTTGTAAGGCCCATAAGTCACTGATTGGGTTCCAGTCACAGTCAAATATTATTACAGTGTCAATTGAAAAAATATTTATGCTTGTTCCACAAGCACATTTTTTGAGTAAAAACACAAATTGCCCATAATCCTTACTATTAAACATCTGCTAGGCTGCCTGTTTCTTGGTAGCACGTAAGCAACCATCAACACACTCATAGGAGTCAATCCCAAAACGTTGGCTGATATTATCATCTAGAATATCACCAATGGAAATTGACCCAGAACGTCTAATCATCTGGAAGAGAATCAACACCCTTTGGCCTTCTAGCCTTATCTTTGATAATATATTGTCCAAGTTGCAACTTGTTGCTGGCATTTATATCAGCATCAAGGAATTCAACTTCTAAAAGGACCTTTTGATGCAAACTTTACAATGAACCATCCACAAGATAAGGATGATTGCAACACTTCCTTAATGAAAGAAGGATGTCCCTGAGAGCTCCAAAATTATTTTTCTTCGCCACTGAACACAAAAAATCTATATTTGTAATAAAAAAGTTGCAGTACTGCTCCACCTATACATATTCCAGGTCTACAGGAACCAAATACTCTTTTAAATTGGCACTTGTCAAAGGGTCTGATTTTCGCTCATATGCAATGTTTTCTGACAACTTGCTCTTCAATAAACCAAGATGTTCACTACTATTATGTTGTTGCTCTTCAAAATCATCAACATGTTGACTCTCTTTTTTAGTATCAAGGAAGGCAAGAAGCTGAGAAACGTTAGGGGCATTATCCTTCAACTTCTCATGGAAAATCACAAGTCAAAAATCAGCATGCAGTTGCTCCAGATGCTAGAAAAGTTTTGAAATTTTAAGGCATTTCCCTTCATCTACAATCACTACTTCCCAATCTAGGCATATTAAAGAGTCTAGATCCATGGTGACAACATCGGAGGTGGATAAGACAATCTGAACAAGAAAACATCCAATTTCTTCTTAAAATTAAAGCTTCTGGATAATATCTCTTGACTCTCTATTACCACAGTAAGCCACCATATTTATAGAAGAAGCCCACCTCAAAAATTCTGACTCCTAGCTATATATTCGACAATAGGTCTGTTTATGTGAAAATACTTGATTAAGGATAGGATAAATGCAATCATTATAGAAATGTGTTCCTGATTAACTTCATCAATGACAAGAGCATTCTTGTGGTTTTTCCAGAACTCTCGAAGTTTATTGGCAGATGTAAGAAGAGAAGAATCCAGTAGCCCTTTCATCCAGTCTGGAGGTATTTTCAACCTTGAAAAAAGGACTGTTCTACAGCTCTTTTGCCTTAACTGTTTGAGTAGGACTAGCTTGCTAGTGTGCCTCATCATAGAAAATTTCGTATGCTTTCATTAGTTCCCTAGTTGAAGTTAGGTTAAGAAAAATTCTATCTTCTAACTCCCATGTACATTGATCGTGGCCTAACCCTTTCCATTTGAAAAACCATTCTTGCCAGCCCAATTCACTAACTGCATCTGTGCAGTCTTTATCAGGATGCTTGGGAAATATTAGTGCTCTCTTCTGAATAAGCCGTTGTGGTTCAGCCCATTCAGAGTTCCATTTAAGAGCCTTTCCTTGCTGCAATTTTTTCTTGAAATTAGCCTGCTGCTTGGGAGCTTCCTTGACAAGCAGAATTTCACTGACCCAGAAATTATGAAGATGAAGGAGTCCTCTATACTTAACAAAATATATCATTCATTTTTTCTTGAGTCATCCTACTACTTTATCTGATTTCACTTCGTTTGCAATCTTCACAGTAATTTCACGTTCTCTGGTATTATTAGATTTAAACAATGTTTTTTCTTTTAGCTCATCATGATCTCTCTGAGTTGAAGCCGACATTGAACAACCTATAATAGGATGAACACCATATTCGCTCTCAAAAATATTGTTCACTTTCTCTCTTTTTTCCACAAAGACATCCAATTCAGCAAATTGTTCAGGTTCAACATGCTTGACGTCCCATATCAGTTCGACTACTTTGCAGACAGAGTGTACACCACATGATATTCTCATGTAAGTACAAGTTGGGCAGTACCAGTCACCAGGAGGAACTTTAACCAAGGGTGGGTCAAGGCAACCTATATGGTAAGTTACGAGGAAATATTTTCCATCACAACACATCAACTTCCCACCTTCTTTACAGACTTGGCACACATTATTATAAAATTATGTAGAAGACTTCACAACAGAACCACTTATATGCATAGCAGATGGTTCCTACAATTTAGAATCTTCTCTGCTTACCTCTGTTCCACCAACCATTCTCTTAAGGTCCAAACTGTCCTCATCTTCATAATTCTCTAAACAGATTTGATGACTATCAAACCCTGGAACATTCTTACTCAACCTTTTTGCCCCCTTTTGAGTTACAGTAGAGTCATATCCTCCATCTTTATCTGAATTTACAATAGCTTTGTCCTCCTGCAGAGAACTAAATTGTTCCTCAACTTGTCCTGATGACTCCAAATTGCTTCTTTGCAAGCCGAATGAACAAATAGGTGGGTCCTTTGGAAAACAATTATGATACAACTGATGAGTTTTGGTAACATCATCTAAAATTTTCTTATATTTACACATATTTTTAAATTCTTCGTAATTCTCCCAAAATGGATGAAAATACCTTGCCTCAATAATTTCAGGTTCCTCCCTTGAATCCATAGAGTAAATGAGTTGAGTTAATGCCAACCCATAATGTGTAGATGAAATTTTTTTCTGCATACTATCAGACTTTAGCACAGTGAAAGCAGGCCACCATCTACCCTTTTCTATCTCACCCCAAACAACCATCTTTGCTTCAGAATCATTGCTTATGTTATTCTCATCTAAGTCAGAATCTCCATTAGCAGATTCTTTCCCCACTCCTACATTTCCACATATATTAGAAGAAGATTCATTTCTTTGAAAACAAGCACGTGATTCCACATGGTCATCAACATTTGTATTTGGTTCAATGTGCACACAAGAATTAGAAAGACTCTATTTAGTTTCCTCCTATGAATCAGCACAATTAGAATTCAAAGCATGACATGCACTGTCATCACAACACCAAGACTACCTACATACTTGAATATTCTATATCCTCTTCCACTTTTTGCATTGATACATTGTGCCCATTCCCTGGTATGCTGATCCTCATTCATCCCATGCTGCTGCACTCATCATAAATGAGTTTCCATCCTTTCCCTAGAAACAGTCTACCTAAATCCACACTTGCATTTATAAAATGTATTTTTTTGCACACATGTACATGGGCATGAATACACAGTAGAATGAGAGAGTGGATTCATTGATTCATTAGATGATGTGATGTCTCATTGAGTCATTACATAGTAGGAAAATAGGAGCACACTGCATATCTCCCAAATACCTAACTAATAGAAACCAAATTTAATACTATATTAAATGCCTAATAAGTGAATCTTCTATTTGGCAGCTCAATTTCACAAATTTTCTAGGTGGTGACTAGTTAAAATTTGTATGGCAGCTACCAATGCTCTTCATTATCCGCTGCTACAGGTTGGCCTCTATTTTGGTGGCTTAATCACTTTGATTCAGAGGCTCTACCATGAACATAAACCATACCTTTTGACATCTATGTTGGTAGCTACCCACTCACTCACGACATCTCTGACTTGACTCTTTGGTTATTCAGCAGATAATATCTACCCATGTGATTCTTTGGTGATCCAGCATTACTTTCTTTCAAAAAGAAATGCTTCAAACTGAGACAGCTGAGGCTATGGTTCATGACCTAGATTTTCTTATTTTCCTTTGGGTAGAGGCATGTGATACAATTGTCTACATCCTAAACAGTTTTCCTCTCTAGATATTGAAGGACAAAACATCGAAGGAAGCTTTCATTGGTGAGAAATCCTAGGTATCACACTTTTTGTGTTGTTTTCCTGTATGTATTCATACTTTTTAGGAGAAATGAACTAAATTGAAACACTTCAATTTTAAGGGTGTTTTGATGGATATAATGAGTCTTGTAAGGCCTATGGAGTCTACATTCTGTCACAATGAAAAATACTAGTGAACTGAGATGTGAACCTTGTGATGATGCATGGTCCCTCAAGGTCTCAGGAGCCTTTTACTAGAGTTTTAGGAGGGAGAAACCTTTTCTGTCCTAATGATGATTAGCAAGGTTTTGGAGGTGGAAGTGACGCTTTAGTATTTTTTGGTTCAACAAGGCAGCCTAGGTGGTACTAAACATGGTAGGGTGCATAGGAGCATGTTGGATCTCCAAAGCCATCCTTTGTAGCGATTTATCTTTCTAAAAAGTTTCTGAATTATGTTGTACCGATGTCTTCCATCATTTTTGTAGAGCCTTTTAGTTATGGGGAGGTAGTTGGCTAGCAGGTATGGCAGAATGTTGTGGTGGACGTGGACAATTCTATACTGAAGAATGATGTTTGGGAGATTGTGCCAACACAAGTGGGGCAGTTTCTGATTTATTCTAGGTGGATGTTTGAAGTGAAGCTTGCAGCAGATAAAAAACTAAAAAGTTTCAGTTCATAGTGAGAGTATTCTCTAGAGAGGAGTTGACTATAAGGACACATTTACTTTAGTTGCTAGTTTACTTGCATCAGGTTCGTTAATTTCTTTAGTGTCAATTCTTGGTTGGCATTGATATCAAATGGATGTAAGAACATTGTTTCTTAATGGCATAATCAAGGAGGAAATATAGATCAATCACAACTCTATAATGAAGAATGTTGTTTGGGATATTGTGCCAACACAAGTGGGGAAGTTTTTGATTTATTCTATGGGGGTTTTTGAGGTGAAGCTTGCAGTATATACCATAAAAATGTACTAAGGTTCAGTTCACAGTGAGACTATTCTCTAGAGAGGAGTTGACTATGAGGACACCTTTAGGATTTACTCTAGTTGCTAGTGTACTTGCATTAGGTTCGTCATATCTTTAGCATCAATTTTTGGTTGGAATTTATATCAAATGGATGTAAAAAAATTGTTTCTTAATGGTCTAATCGAGGAGGCAATATACATCAATCAATTGAGAGGCTTTCAGGTGCGTGGGTGAGAGATCCATGTATGCAAATTGAAGGAGGACTTTTATGGGATGAATTTGGCATCACATGCTCAATACTCTAGGATTGAAGAATAATTGGTAGTTTCAAGCTTTACTATAGCTATTGCAGATCCTGATCTTTATTTTTTACTTGGTAAATTTGATTTGCTTGTTTTTGTGAGATCCTAGGGAAAATTTCACCCTAGGATTTCAACAAATTATTTTTTGGACAATGACACCAAGATTCATCCAATACAAATGAATGAATTCTTCAGTAAATAGCATTGCTATCTCAACATTAAAGTAAAAAATACGATAGTTCAACCATGCAACAAAATTTCATAGTACCACTATATTCTCCATATTTAATAGTTTAGTATAGTTTCAAATAGTTGCCGTATAATTTCAGATTGGACAAAGCTGTATTCTAACCATAAATCCATTAGACCTGAATAAACCTTTGTGAATTCTAATCAAGGCTAGTATCCGAATGGTTTCAGGGGTCAAGACGGAGTATAAAAATCTTCTTCTTCCTTGGACTTCCTTCAGAAAATTCTCCAAGAATCTATCCAATACCACTGCATCGTATTAGAGAGTCTTGGATCTGCTTCGGTCCTTAATAAATTC
The DNA here is from genome assembly GCA_034641835.2 of Pinus albicaulis. Classification (NCBI taxonomy): domain Eukaryota; kingdom Viridiplantae; phylum Streptophyta; class Pinopsida; order Pinales; family Pinaceae; genus Pinus; species Pinus albicaulis. The sequence continues at coordinate 493,206,827 of CM076580.1, read as the reverse complement.
CTCTATACTTGCCTCAGATAGCCACTCTGAGCTCTATATAGGAATAAGAAATTTCTTTAGAAGTTAAGACCTATTGTAGAGCACAAATAATTGTTGAGTGGCCCAAGGAAGGGGGTTGGTTGGGATTAGCCTCCTTTGATGCTAAAAAAATTCAAATTAATTTGCCTCAAAATAATTATGTAAATAACCAGTCTTAGGGTTTTGTTTCTGTCTCCGATTTTTTTTTTCCTGGGAATTGTTATAATATCCCGCCTCAGATCATTCTGCTTTTGGGATGGGAAAAATTTCCACAATCATCTTTTACAGATTCATTAGATGTTTGTTTGGCACCATCTGCATGCAACTGAATGTTGTTTTCAGTTATTTCCTTTTCACTAGCCAATGACTTTTTTGCATCCTTAAGCCAGGAGGATATTGAGATTGGATCAAGTGTTCCACATACATGTCTTCACTTCTTCCTTGATTCTACATCATCAGAATGAGACATAGATTTATTGGGTGATCCTCCATAGTACTACACTTTTCTTCTTGGTCTCTCTATCTGTCTAGTAGTACCATGTCTTTTTATACACCTTCCTTTTAGTAACTTTTTTCCAGGAAATATTAGTAGGTATCTTCTCTGATGGTATATTCTCTGTTGTCAATTGGCCGTCTGACTCACCAAGCAGTGGGACACCTTTTCCATACCTGCCTTCCCATGGTAATTTTGCAATAATACCATTCTCTGGTGTATTATCAATCTCAGATATGTCACATGCACGGGTTAACATATCTTGAGATAAAGACTTCAAGTTTTAATTTCTGGAAATAGATGTCAATTTAAATCAAGATCATTCACATCATGAAGCTTCTCATACTTCTCGAAAAGATGTGCAACACCCCAACTGAGGAGCAAGTGGAAAACTGTTGTACTAAAATTTTCCAAACTATTATCTAGTAAATAGTCTTGCTTAGCATAAATCATGACTCTCTCCTCCACTGTGTATGGGCAATAGAACTGAAATATTTTCAAGTACTCAACTTGGTTATTGATATGTATCTTCCATAAGGCCTGTAAGTCACTGATTGGGTTCCAATCACTGTCAAATATTATTACAGTGTCAATTTAAAAAAGCTTTATGCTTGTTCCACAAGCACATTTTTTGAGTAAAAACACAAACCGCCCATAATCCTTACTATTAAACTTCTGCAACACTGCATGTTTCTTGGTAGCAAGTAAGCAACCATCAATACACTCATAGGATTCAATCCCAAAACATTGCCTGATATGATCATCCAAAATATCACCAATGGAAATTGACCCAGATCATTCAATCATCCGGAAAAGAATCAACACCCTTTAGCCTTCTAGCCTTAGCTCTGATAGTATATTTTCCAACAGTTGCAACTTGTTGCTGGCATTTATATCAGTGTCAAGGAATTCAACTTTTGAAAGGACCTTTCGATGCAAACTTTTCAATGAACCATTTACAAGATAAGGATGATTGCAAAACTTCCTTAATGAAAGGAGGATGTCCCTGAGAGCTCCAGAATCATTTTTCTTCGCCACTGAACACAGAAAATCTATAATTTTCATAAAAATGTTGCAGTACTGCTTCACCTATACATATTCCAGGTCTACAGGGACCCAATACTCTTTGAAATTGGCACTCGTCAAAGGGTCTGATTTTTGCTCATATACAATTTTTTTTGACAACTTTCTCTTCAATAAACCAAGATGTTCACTACTGTTATGTTGTTGCTCTTCAAACTCATCAACATGTTGACTCTCTTTTTCAGTATTGAGGAAGGCAAGAAGATGAGAAACATCAGGGGCATTATCCTTCAACTTCTCATGGAAAATCACAAGTTGAAAATCAACAGGTAGTTGCTCCAGATGCTAGAAATTTTTTGAAAGTTTAAGGCATTGCCCTTAATCTACAATCACTGCTTCCCAATCAAGGCATATTAAAGAGTCCAGACCCGTGCTGACAACATCATAGGTTGATAAGACAATATGAACAATAACACATCCACTTTCTTCTAAAAATTCAAGCTTCTGGATAACATCTCTTGACTCTCTATTACCACAATAAGCCACCATATTTATAGAAGAAGCCCACCTCAAAAATTCCGAGTCCGAGCTATATATTCTAGCAGTTGATGTGATAGTGACAATAGGTCTGTTTATTTGAAAATAATTGATTAAGGATAAAATAAAGGAAATCATTATTGCAATGCATTCTTGATTAACTTCATCAATGACAAGAGCATTCTTGTGGTTTTGCTAGAACTCTCGAATTTTATTGACAGATCTAAGAAGAGGAGAATCTAGTAGCCCTTTCATCCAGTCTGGAGGTCTTTTCAACCTTGAAAAAGGACTATTCTGTAGCTCTTTTTCCTTACCTTCTTGAATAGGACTAGCTCACTGGTGTGCCTCATCATAGTGAAGTTCGTATGCTTTCGTTAGTTCCTTAGTTGAAGTTAGGGTAAGAAAACTTCTATCTTCTTACTCCCATATACATTGATCATAGCGTAACCCTTTCCATTTGACGAATCATTCTTTCCAGCCCAATTCACTAATTGAATCTGTGCACTTTTTATCAAGATGCTTAGGAAATATCAGTGCTCTCTTATGAATAAGCCATTGTGGTTCAACCCATTCAGAGTTCCATTTTAGAGCCTTTCCTTGCTACAGTTTTTTATTGAAATTAGCCAGCTGATTGGGAGTTTCATGGACAAGCAGAATTTCACTGACCCAACAATTATGAAGATGAGAAATTCCTCTATAATTAACAAAATATATCATTTTTTTTTCTTGAGTCGTCCTACTACTTTATCTGATTTCACTTGGTATGCAGTCTTCGCAGTAATTTCATGATCTCCGACATTATTAGATTTAAACAATGTTTTTTTCTTTTAGCTTATTGTGATCTCTCTAAGTTGAAGCCGACATTGAACAACCTATAACATGATGAACACCATATTCACTCTCAAAAATGTTGTCCACTTTCTCTTCTTTTTTTTCCACAAAGGCATCCAATTTAGCAAATTGTTTAGGTTCAACATGCTTGACGTCCCATATTGATTCGACTTATTTGCAGACAGAGTGTACACCACATGATATTCTCATGTAAGTACAAGTTGGGTAGTACCAGTCACCAAGAGGAAATTGAACCAAGGGTGGGTCAAGGCAACCTATATGGTAGGTTACGAGGAAGTCTTTTCCATCACAACTCAGCAACTCCTCACCTTCTTTACAGACTTGGCACACATTATTATAGCAATCTGTATAAGACTTCGCAACAAAACCACTTATATGCACAGCAGATGGTTCCTCAATGTTAGAATATTCTCTACTTACCTTTGTTCCACTAACCATTCTCTTAAGGTCCAAAGTGCCCTCATCTTCATAATCCTCTAAACAGATCCGACGACTGTCAAACCCTGGAACATTCTTTCTCAACCTTTTTGCCCCCTTTTGAGTTACAACAGAGTCATCTTCTCCATATTTATCTCAATTTACAATAGCTTTTTCCTCCTGCAAAGAACTAAATGGTTCCTCAACTTGTCCTGATGACTCCAAATAGCTTCTTTGCAAGCCGACTGAACGTATAGGTGGGTCCTTTGGCAAACAATTATGATACAACTGATGAGTTTTGGTAACAACATCTAAAAATTTCTTATCTTTACACATATTTTTAATTTCTTCATATTTCTCCCAAAATAGACGAAAAGACCTTGCCTTAATAAATTCGGGTTCCTCCCTTGAATCCACAGAGTAAATGAGCTGAGTTAATGCCAACCCATCATGTGTAGACAAAAATTTTTTCTGCATACTATCAGACTTTAGCACAGTGAAAGAAGGCCACCATCTGCCCTTTTCTATCTCAGCCCAAACAATCGTCTTTGGCTTCGAATCATTTCTTATGTTATTCTCATCTGACTCAGAATCTCCATTAGCAGATTCTTGCCCCACTCCTACATTTCCACATATTAGCATTCATTTCTTTGAAAAAAAGCATGTGATTCCACATGGTCATCAGCATTTGTATTTGGTTCAATGTGCATGCAAGAATCAGAAAGACCCTATTTAGTTTACTCCTGTGAAGAAACACAAGTATCATTCAAAGCATGACATGCACTGTCATCACAATACCAAGACTGCCTACATACTTGAATATTCTCTATTCTCTTCCACTTTTTTCATTTGATACATTGAGCCCATTCCTTGGTATGCTGATCCTCACTCATCCCATGTTGTTGCATTTCACCTTTGTCCCCAATAGGAACAAAAACAACAAGATCCATGCCAGAATCATCAAGAAAATTGTCTTCTTTCTTGTCCCTGTCGACATCTCCTTTCTGTCATATGCTCCTTTTTCTCTTCTTTTTATAACTCTTTTCTCCAGATGTTTCTTCAAGAAATTCACGTGAACCACCTTCTTGACTGCTAGTTATATATTGGATACATCCTTTAACCTGATTCTGTAGAACATCATGTTGTCCTTTTCTTGAAACCTTTAGACTTGTCAAGTTTATTTCATGGTCTCTAACAGCATCTGTGAAACCTCTAGTTTGAACATCATCATCTGTAGTAGTGCCATTTGTGTCCTCCAGAACTTTAAACTTGTACATTTTCCTAGATCTTCTCTCAGGCGCTGAGTAACTCTCTTTAACTAAATTTTGTTGTATATCTTTCTTGTTATGAATCCTACTACTTCTGGGAACTTTCTCTTTTTTATGTTGACCATTCAACCTCTTGTTGGTCCTCCAAACCTTCTAATTCGGTGACATTAAGCCCTGAAGTTTGATTGTGAGCACCAACAACTTTACCTAGGGATTTGACAGTTGTTGGAGTAGGCACATAATCCTGTGGCAATTCAGCTTGATGATTATACTTTCTATTTATTTGAGTGAATTCTCTCTATTCGCTACTTTTCTCAAACACAGTCAAACTATTATCTGTGCCATATTGTCCTGAAACACCGAGCCCACTTTCTGTGTTTTGTTCCAAATCTTGCAACCTTCCATAATTGTCCAGCAACTCTAGCTGTAGTGTCACATGCTCCCAAATTTCTATATTCTTATTTCTTATTGCACTTCTATCAATGGCAATGGAAGCATCACTTACCTGATTCTTTGACTTCTTGTGGTTCCCTTATGATAACCTTAATCTTTGTTGACATAGATTGTCTGTACCTACGTGCATCTAATATTTTTGATGCAGAGATTATTTTTGTCACCATCCACTACAATTTCTATCATCTTAGTAATATTTAATTTTTCAACTTCTTCTATTGGAGGAACCTTGCATGGTTTTTTAGAGATCCCTATCTTCCCATTCCCTGCATATGTAATACCAGGAGAACAGTTCCTGGCCACATGCTCTCTTTTTTATCTCCTCATGGTTGGTACTGAAATTATAACACAATCACCATATCAGTCCAACTCGGAAGATATTCCAGGAACCTTTTTATCATTCCTTTCATTTAAATTCTACACAGATTTTCAACTCTCCTTCCAAGCTATGCCCAAAAGGAATGTTTGGGTGTTTTGAACAATGAAATTTTATAACAGTGCAACTTGAGGATCTAAGTTTCAAATTTATTTTCCTCAATAGACGTCGTTGAAAGTAAATCTACTCGAGTCAACCTCTCTGCCCCCGAGCATTCAGTGGCACCAAACCCTTCGACACTATGCGTCCGTACAATGTGACAGTATCACATATGAAATGCTTGCCGCCTGTCCGAAAGAGCGATGTTGATAACAACCTCATAAACAACAGAGTCACACATTCACAACACTTATTTATGGCCTCTGGAATCAAACTCAGCACTTTCAAAATTTTCCAGATTTCGAGATCCCCCTCCCTCTTTCAGCGGAATACCATGGACGTCTGAGGAATCGAGCCTTGGACCTTCCCGTTTTTTATCTTCTTATTTTTAGCTTTTTAACGTAAAATTACTGCGGTGAAAGAACAATCACTTTTATTTTTGGTTTGCGGGCGCCAGGAGAGGAAATGCAAATGGGCAAGCAAATTTTTTAGGAATATTGCCAGACACGACATCGGTGGACAGGTAAACAATTTTTTTTATAATTGCAATTTCCATTCCATGATATTCTCGCTTTATTGTTTAATTGTATTTTGGAGGCTTCTTTTGATTTTGTTTTGTCGTTTAACTGTGAAATTGAAAATACTTGGTATCATCTCCATTTAAACAACAACCAAAACTTGAAGATGAAATTAGTATGACACAATATTTATTGGAATCCTTATAGCTATTTTGTGTTAAAATATTTTCATGAAGATCAGAAAAGTTGACTTTCATGTTGTTATTTGAGTACATTTTTTTTATATACTTGACCAAGTTCATGCGTTAGAAAATGAAATTTTTTTGCGAATAAAATGACAAGGATTAAACATCACACCTCATATTATTTGTTTTTATAAGTTATCTACAACTTGAGATTTTTAGCATATAACTTAGTTGAAATGATTGTTTTTAATATTTCCCTTAAGGTTGAATACTAAGTTACTAAGGTGTTCTTTTATATATATGGTGACATTTTATTTTCTTTGTTTATACAGGTCATCTGGCCACATTATAGTTGCCATTATCGTGCAACTGAAGAAAATTTGTTAGAGTTTCTTACTTCTATGGGGAAAAATGGCTTTGACATTGCTGATGTTGAGGTATATGTCATATAAATTATTTATAGTCAAATTCACTATATATTATAGTGTTTATTGTCGTTCATGTCTTACACTCTACATTGTATTTTTTGTTTTCAGAAAATGAACTCAATATTGATGGTAAGAAGCAGAAATTGAAGAAAGAGGAGAGCAATAACATTGTAGTGACAAATGCAAGAAAAGAGAGAAGAGAAATGGTCTTGTGATACCCTTAGAGCCAATATCTCGCATAAGACACACATATAAATACTGATGGTCAGGTCTTCAGAGTTGGTGAAATCACTTGCAATGCCTTGACAACACAATGATAATGTTTTGAAGTGATGAAACATCATTTCATGTATAAATTGTAGTCCAACCAATATTAAGTTGGAAACTCATTGTAATAATTTAGCATTTCATATAATATAATTTGTGGTTGAAATTATTTATAATTGCACTTGATATTGTTTAGTATTATAATTAACATATGCAACTTTATGTTTTCATATTAGATGAACATGCACATTGTATGCTATTTTTTAAAATATACAAATTAATTTATGTTGATTAATAATGAACACATAAAATCAATTTAAAACTACTAAATTAGTAGTTTATATTGATTAATGATGAACACAAATAACAAAAATATATGAATAAATTAGTAATTTATAATGATTATTAATGAAAGTAAATGTAATTAATATAAACTACTAAATTAGTCGTTTATATAATCAATATGAAACTAACAAAAAAGATAAATGACCACTGCAAATGATAATTTTGTGATTACAAATAATGACTAAATTTTGCATGTAAACGACTATTAGTAGCTAATTTACAGTATCTTATAACACGACCAAAAATTTAGTCATATTTCTTTGGTCATTAATTAGTTTCAAGCAATGACTAAAATTTGCATATATATGACTATTAGTAGCTAATTTACAGTATCTTATAACACGACCAACATTTTGGTCATATTTTTCTGGTCATTAACTCAGGTGATTATATAGTAATATATTTTGTGGTATATTTGGTCATTAATTGTGACAATTAATGACCAAATCAATGATTAAATTAATGACCAAATCAATGACAATTAATGACCAAATCAGTGATTAAATTAATGACCAAATATACTACTCGACAACAAAATTGAGATAACCAATCAATGACTTAAGTTAAAAACGACTAAGAAATTTGAGTGGCATACTATGAATCTTAATGAAATTAGCTACTATTGGTCACCGACCGAAAAATAGTCGTTTATATGCAAATTTTAGTCATTTTTTTAGTAACTAATTAGCTATTTTGTATTAGTGAAAAAGAGGTAAATGTCAAGGGGCAGAAAGAGGTATGTGTTCAAAACATTGTTTTTTAAAATTTGATACTTATCCAAGGATTGCCAAGGGTATAAAGGTCATTAATGAAAATGAAGAGATTACAGCTGTTGATGTACATTGGTATGCCACAAGTACCCACCCTTTCAATGGTGTGTACAAGCCGGAGACGGTAGTGGAAAAAAGAACTGGAAGAAAGAGAAAAAGAAAGGGTACAAATAGAAATCGTCGCCGCACAGATGTCTTAAAATTGGAGGATGTTGACATACTTGTGTATGACTTCAATTTGACATAGAGAGGAACTCTTCGGTTGCAGACTATAAATATTTTGAAGAAATTGCTACCAGAACAATTACTGTTGAAATGGGACTCTGCAGAATGTAGACGTATATCTACAAGACTTTTGAACTCTGAAATGGTGGGCATGCATGTTGACTCAGATGGAGCACTAGTTGATGAAAGAGAAGAATATGGATCATCTTCATCTGCATCGAGCCATTCATCCGAAGATGTAGATTATGATGGTGTGCCAGAACCTATGGCTGATTTTGAATAACTATCTAAGACACTTTTATGTAATTGATGTTTGCATGGTAACTTGAAATAAAATTTTTGACTTCCATCTCATTTTTCATGAAGTTCTGAGACATTTCTATGTGTGTTGGATTATACGTTTTAATTATGAAGAATTCATTTCTTTAGAATATCGACAATGTAACAATGAATTACAAAAATAATTCATGTTATATTCAATGTACCAATGTTGATATTTTAATTATAAGTAAAATAGAAAATAGAAACTAATGTTGAATTTTTAGATTATGCAGTGATATTACCATGATATTATGTATTGTTACCATTTGGTATAAGATACTTTTAAAAGTTTTAATAATTATATGCGTCATTGAACAGAACACTTTGTTTTGATGCTTGATTTTTAGGTTTTGGTTGAACTTATATATAAATTTGTCTTATGCTAAGATTTGAAAAAAGATAAGTTTTTATCCTTTAAAATTAATATTACTCTTACTTGTTTCTGTTCAATGATAATTTTTTCATTTACTTGTTCATTTTTTAAAATTGTTAAGCCTTATAATTTCTCCATAATTTCATTGTTCAAGTATGTTGAACACTTAAGATTGAAAAACTTTAGATTTACAACTTGTCATTAAGGTTTTTATATGCTACCAAATTTTATCTTTAAGGTTATGGTTGACAATAATTACAATTTTGGAGTTGTTTAAAGTCAAGATATTTTATGTTTAACAACATGGATGAAAATTGTTCGAAATGATAAGCCCTTCGGAGATGTATTTGTTTATCTTTAACATCATCTATCAAAAATGTTAGAAATTTACGATTTTAAAAAATGTCCTAATATGTTGTCTTTAATTCCATTGTTACAAGTGTCAAAATTATGACACATTTTTTTTTTTTTGTTATTCCAACATCAACTGGTTTTGTTTTGAGGGTGTTTTTTCAATCCTTTTTTCAACAAACAATTTTGTTTTTAGCATAATTTTATAAAATGTTGAAATTTAACCTTAAAAAAAAAAACCAAGTGCGTTCTAGACGACACACTTTTTGTTTTTGGGGTGTTTTTTCATGTTTTTTGAGACTTTTTGGGCTAGAGTTCCCGTTTTGAGGTCAGGTTACCTATTTGATCAGTAACAGTGTTATAACTCATGCTTAGATATAAAAATAATTTCACATATCATGAAGATACATGAGAACAAAAAATAAATGAGCAGAAAAATCATGGAATCCCATCGTATTCATCTAAAAAATGATTATGTACCTCTATGAAGTACATCTTACATGCAACTACAGGGAAACAATCTCATCATTGGAGTATAGATCCATTAAAAAAACATAATATTATATCCTAATAAGAGAAAATAAGTTAAGTGTTGATGAGATACAAAACCAATGAACTATTTACAACAAATCTTAAATTCATATATAGTATAGTTAACTGCAGGATTGGAAAAACAATCTAGACGAATCTATAATTTGGCAGTTGTTAACCACTCATTCAAAATAGGTTTTTGTGCCTTTAGGGAAAAAGTGTAGAGGGCCTTGGCTCTATGGATGCTCCTCACTATTTTGTTTACACATTCAATTTTTTTTCGATTTAAGTCCTCCAAATAAACATGGCCACAAAAATATCAAATAACTAAGAAACAAACTAAAAGTAAAGAAATAAAATGATTTTTTTCTACAAACTTACCTTGGGATCCAAATTACTAGCACCATATGGATTTCATCATCACTACACACAGTATTATCATCATCTTCCTACCTTTCATGGTGAGTAGCAACAATATAATAACACTACCATGAGAAATAAAATGAATAGCATTGGTGATATAAACAATAACTTGAAACTACTAGTAATGTCTATAAAGAAAATATTGAAATAATCATTGTTAAGAATTATAGCATATGCGGAGTGTTTTACATTTTGGTTTTTTTTGGGTATATTCTATAGTTAATTTTTGAAATTCAGCAAGGATTTTGTTGGAATTACAGGTTTGAGATGTGTAGTTAGTACAATGCAACTGCCTCAAGGAATTTTTAGGGCACCAAATCTATTTATACATTAAAAAATACAATTTAAACAATGAAAAAGTAAAATCTCACAAAATTTTCATCATCAAATTTTGAGGATAAAGGATAAAACATAAAACAATTAGAATGCACCAAAACTTAGAAATAGAATTGACTATTGACTCTACCATGGATCTCTTCATTGCCATCCCATTGAGAATAATGTGTAACATATATGTCATAATAATGGGATGGTAAAAACAAAATGAAGAATGATAAATATACAAAACAAGAACCCACACCAAGAGAAAAGAACATGAACATATATAAATGTAACATAATCACTTTTTCCAAATGCATGTCAGGATTCATTACCATCTTTAAAGGATAGACAAGGGAGAGTGTACAGAGAAAAAACTTGTGGGGCATTCCCTAGGAATGATCTTAACATGGATTGTCTTGATGGATTTTTGAAAATGAATGGAACTTGCTAGCAACTTCACCTAAGGAAAGAAGCCTATCAACAAACTAAAATAATTCTAGTACTAACATAAATATATATTGATACTTGACAAGGTTATGTGCGGGCTATATTAACTACATGTTTCTACTAGATTGACAAGCCACCATTCATTAATATATATACTTATTGACTTGATCCACATACATATTTGTAAAAATGTTAGGCACGAATATAATTCTTAAAACTACTAGGAGAAATGTATTTTTCTAATGTATTATTCTAGTCATTGTTGTTTTTCAATACAAGTGCAAGGTGTAACTATGCAGGTGTCATTATGACCATAGTTGTAATAAGCTTTCCCATTGCTATAAATATGGGACCCTATTGCGTTCATAAATGTATAAAATCTAATAAATCTCTCCAGGAGAGAGTTTGGCTCCTTTGTGATGCTCTTTAGTGTTTTTCTATTTTCTCTATCTCTATCCACTCTCAGTTACTCTACTCATGTATGGAAAAAAATGCACTCAAATAGAATGGAACCCCTTTTCCTCCTATTGGCCTCGTTATAACACAACCTGAGAGAGTTTGGCTCCTTTGTGATGCTCTTTAGTGTTTTTCTATTTTCTCTATCTCTATCCACTCTCAGTTACTCTACTCATGTATGGAAAAAAATGCACTCAAATAGAATGGAACCCCTTTTCCTCCTATTGGCATCCTCTCGATTTATTGTGGTCAATTTCGATAAGTTAACTTCTGGGAGGCGTAAATTTCTCATATGAGACCCACTCAGATTCTTGCATATTTGGAAAGGTATTGGTGTGTATATTATGGAATATAGGTCGATAGTAAGGCTAAGATCATAAAAAGTGGTCATTTAAGGCCTCAAAATTGCTCTTAAATTTTTTCACTTAAAATTTTCCAAATTGGGACCACTGGTAAAATTTCTCCAATGAGCTAATCCTCCAATTTTTTTCCTTACAGTGAAATTAAAAAATCCATATGGATGAAAAATACAAATAATCCAATATGGATCATACCTTCCCATTTTTAGAGGCTTTAGATCCCCAAAATTAAACAATTATTTTTCCATCATTAGCTAAACTTCATGGATTTTTTTCTATGTGACTCATATACAAATTGATGCCTTTTATCGTACAACATATATATATATATATATATATATATATATATATATATATATATATATATATATATATATTGTTTCTTTGTAGGAACTCTGATTTCATTGATATTTTCACATTCTCATAAGATCTATATGTTATAAACGATATCTTTCAGTGAAAATATCTTTTGGATCCCTCTGAGTCTATTCATGTAACCGCCTCCTCCCACATCTACCCAAAATCACAAGCTCATCAGGGTAAACATGAGATGAGTGTCACGATGATATGGCTCCACCTCCAATTTTGAGTTAAGGAAGTGGGGCATACAAAATGAACACTTACTGACATCCTACAGGAACTATAGATCACTCAGGAGTTGAAAAACCACCCCAAGTGATCAATACCTAAGATAGAACCTTTTCCATCTGACCTAACACCCCAAATGCATTCGCAAAAAGGAAAGAGTGCAGTTATGAGGCCCCAACTGCCTGCACAAGCCTGATTCCATGTGGTTATGACCTAAATCCTCCAATTCAGTTCCAGTGGTTTCGAGATCTTAGCTAATTTTTTAGGCTAACCTCGAGAGTACTACCTAGAACTGCTTATAACTTTCCAAAATCATAATTTAACATGGTGACAATGCTAAAAATTCAAACTTGAAGCAAGGAATTGACCAAGACATGCCTAATCCATAACATATATTTCGTCAAACATATGGAAAACATGTTACCTACAAGTCATGAATTCATATATGATTATAAACTGATAGTATTCACCTGAGAATCACAAATAAGGCTATATGCCCTCTCAAGTTAGCTCCAATAACACTTGTTAGTCCATGCATTCATTAACCATTCAATAACTTATCAAAACATGAAGTATCCATAGATAGAATACATCATATAACCAACATAAAAACCATGGAAAATCAACCATAATATCACCAACATAATCGCTACAAATGATCATAGATAAAAATAGGTAAATAGCTCTTATTATCATATGAAAATTCCAACCAAGTCAGAGACTTCCATGTACCACTGACAATAGATTGGTTTGAACCAAATATCTCTTTCAGCCAATCACCCCCATGCCATATTTCAAGCATGAATGTGGTATCTCATGGAATAAACAAAAACAAAACCAAACCAGTGCTTCCAGAGGCCAAAACACCTCAACCCTCAACCATAGTGATTCCACCTCTACGGTCAAAAAATCACTAACATCAACTATATCGGTCTTTATCCAAGTTGTCCAGGGCTCCAGGAACTAGTAACTCAACCCACAACTTTCCAGGGCTCCAGAGCGTTTGTTCCAACCATGACTCTAGGGACTAATAACTCAACCCTTTCAGGGCTCTAGTGAATTTGTCCCAACATATGACTCTAGGAATGAGTAACTCAACCCAAGCTATTCCACGGTTTCCAGAGCATTTCTTCCAACTCACATCCATCGGAAACCTAAGCACTAGTAAGAAAACAAGTGGAAAACCCACAACACCTGCATGGTTATCGATGAAATGACAAGGGAAGGCTAAATCCACTATCAATCTAGGAAAATCTCCATGCCAATGAAAACACATAACCAAGGAACCACATGCATATATTGTAACAACCCCTAGTTGATTTCCTATGTAAATAAAAGTAAGACCAAGGTCATTGGAGACATATTCTAAGCTAAATTTTGGGAAAAGCATAGTGATTGGCTATCACTGGCAATTAATTTATGGCTATGGAAATTGGCAAAAAAAAAATGGCAATAATTGACATTTTATTTATTAAATAAAGGAAAAATAGGAGAAAATGGAGATGAAAGGTCACAAATTTTCATGAGGAGTAAAATGAAGGAAAATGAAGAAATTAGAGGCCTCAATGATAAAAAGGCTTTTGAGGACCAGTTCACAGTTGTTTGTTGTTTTAAATTTTGTCAGTTCAATTTTGGAGATGTCTTCTATTCTCTCATTCTCTCATACTGTTGCATACTTGGAGAAATCTTGTAGCATTCTTAGAGCTTGCTTGAAGCACTCTAGTTTTCACTTGGATTGGAGAAAGAAGGCAAAGGAAAGCAGGAAAGCGCAAGGGTGTAACAAACCTGGTGAAAATTCCATGTAATAAAGTTAAAATAATAACCACAGTTAATGGGACACGTATTCCGAGCTGAATGTTGGGAAAAACATCCTAGTGCGGGTGTTCACATGGTTTGTTATGGCTAAGGAAGTTGGAAAAGGCTATGGCTAAGGCATTAAAGAGGAAAAAGGTATTTTTGGCACATTTATTTATGAGAATATTGGAAATTAGGAGAGAAGGGAGGTGAAATGTCACAGGTTTCTTGTGAGAAGGAAAATGAAGGAAAAATAATGGAAAATGAAGAAAATAGAGGCCTCTTATATAAAAAGGATTCTGAGGATTAGTTGGTACCTTTTGTCAGTGCATTTTTGAAGCTCTCTCGTTATTCTCTCTCTCTCTCTCTCTCTCTCTCTCATACTCTTGGATACCTAGAGTTTTCTTGGAGCACTCTTGGAGAGTGTGGATACTTGGTGATTTCGAGCAAGAAGGAAAAGGAAGAGCAGGAAAGCACAAGTGGACATCGGGATCAACAAATACAACAGGGTTTGATTGCAGAAACTGAGTTGCATGTATGTTTTCCTCACTATTTTTGGCATGCATGGTGTATGCATATGGATTTTCCTAGCCTTGTGATTTCCTGGACAACCATGGTATTGTGGATTTATTTCCATTGATTGTTTTTTGGTTGGTTCTCATGATTCCTTTAGCTGTTGGGTTGAATTATTAGTTCCCGGAGCCTTGGTTGGACAAATTCTCTAGATTTCATCGAACAACTGTTGGGTAGAGTTACTAGTCCTAGAGCCTTGGTTGGAAAAACGCTCTGGAGACCTAGGTGGGTTGAGTTACTAGTCCTGGAGCCTTGGTTGGACAAATGCTCTGGAGCTCAGGGATAACTAGGGTTGAGTTACTAGTCTAAAGCCTTGGTTAGAACAAACAATTTGGAGCCCTGGAGTAGCTTGGGTGGAGACCAATCCATGATGGTTAGTGATCTCCAACTGTGAGGTGGAATCAATGGTTTTGGGTTGAGATGGTTTGGTCTCTGAAGCCCTGGTTTTCTGTTTATTGATGTGTTTGATAGATTCCCACATTCATGCTTGGAATATGACATGGGGGTGATTGGCTGAAGTGAGACTTGGCTCAGTCAATCTATGGTTCGATTGAACGTGGAAGTCCCATCTCTAGTTGGTTTTTACATTCAGTAATGAGGAGCTCATTCTTCTAGTATTCGATATGCAAATGTATTGGTTTATGTATGGATTTATTTTTTGTTGTATCCATTGTATTTATGTTGTTATTATGCTATTTATATGCATGTATTCGATTAGTGATGATGTACAACTCTATCTATGTTTTTACCTGTAAATGAATACATAATGTATCTATGGCCAAATAGACTGTATTGTAGCTTATGATGTAGGGGAGCAATTCTTCTTAGCTATTCTAAGATAACTAAGAGACCCCCATGTTTAAATCTGTTGTTTATAACTATAGATGCAATGTTTGTGATATGTTTGACGAAATTCTTTTCATGGACGGGAGGGGTCTAGATGAGTTCATGATGATGTGATTGCTTTCGTACCTTTGTTCTAATGTTATTTATCATCTCATAAAGTTTCATGAGGTTATAGGTAGTGACCTGGGCTCTGGGGCTGAAAAGGTGACACAAATCCCAGAGTTGCAGGCATAAAACTGACTTTTTGGGGCCCTAGCCGTGACCTTGCCTTGGCATTCCCATGGCTATAGGCTTCTAGCCACTCCCTTTCCCTACATCCCTGCATATAAGGCTCAAAAGGGTAAAAAATCAGTTACCCCTTAGGGTTCAGGGGTCTGGGAGGTTGGGTTAGCTCCTGGAGGTGTTGTTGATGTTGTGTAAGGTTTGTTTGTCAGGTTTATATCGGTTCCAATTCCTTAAGGTCATCTATGAGGTTGAATCTAATATTAATAGCCTCTCGTCACATGTATTACCCCGATTGGTTGGTTTCTTGGGTAGATGTGGGAAGAGGGTGTTACAAAGGGAATGGGTAGATCAACAACTACAACTGGATTGACTTGCAAGTAACAAGATGCATGTGTGATTTCCTTTTGTTCACTTATGGATGCATGGTATATGCAAGTGATCTTCTGGTTATGTGCTATCATTGACATGGGGGATTTCCTAGATTGATAGTGGTTTAGCCTTGCCTTTCCATTTCCTAGATATCCATTGTGTTGAGGGTTTTTTCCATATGATTTTTTTTCTGATTGGTGCTCATAATTCCTTATGGTTTTGGGTTGGAAAAAATGCTTTGGAATCCCTAGAACAACTTGGTTTTTGTTAATAGTCCTGAGAGCCAGGTTGTACAAATTATTTGGAGCCCCGGAAGGCTGTGTGTTGAGTCACTAGTTCCAGGAGCCCTAGACAGCTTGGGTAGATATTGAACTAGTTGGTGTTAGTGATGCCCAGTTGTGATGTGGAATCACTAGTTGAGGATTGAGGTGGTTTGGCCTCTGTAAGCCATAGTTTGGTTTTTTTTGCTTTATTCCATGTTCGGAATATGGCTCGGGGGTGATTCGCTGAAAGAGAGATTTAGTTCAACCCAATATATGGTCGGGCAGTACTTGGAAGTCCCTAACTTAGCTGGAATCTTCATATGTTAATAATAGTTATTCTTCTATTGTGATTCATGTATATCCAAGTAGGAACAAATCATGCATAAAAGGATAACTGGAGTGAAGGTAGGCATAGATTTAGAGTGAGAAGGAGCCTATCTCCTCATCGATATTGCATCTCTCATCAAGTGCGCTTATATCAAGTTGCTTTATGCTAGAGTATGCTTATATCAAGTTTCTTTATGCTCCAAGGTAAAAAAACATCACTAACTGCATAAATTAAGGATATTATAATTTACTGTCTCAATAATTTTCAACAAAGTACATATTTTAGACAAAGAACGACATTGTAAACACAATTTAATAACATGAGTAAAAATTTATTTTCAAAACGAGGTTTTGTTAAAATGGGGAATGAAATGAAATTTTATTCTCTTGTACCATTATTTTCATATGTTTCTCTAAATCAAAACATGAAATCAAAAGTTTTCTCTTATCAGGTAAACCGAATAATTTACTATATTTCTATTTCTCAATATTTGGAGAGTTTCTTTGTTTTGAAAGTCCCATTTAATTGAAAGATTCAGATCACATAGATTACAAATCTATTACAACGGATGTAATGATGGGAAAGCAAGTGCCCTTAATGGAAGTTCAATGATGTACTAACCCATTTCTGTATATGAATGAAATATCAAGCTAGATTTCCTTTTTCTCGCAGTTTCAACCCGCACCACACATGCAAATAATAATTGAAATAGTGATTGAAGAGATACAGATAAGAGAGAGAAACCCTAAGAATATAGAACTAAGCAACCCAAAACCATGACACAAAGGATCTAGATAAGAAATCCCTCCAACGAACCTTTACCAGGAATAGAGTAATTAGGTGTATGAAAGGTTTACCATATCAGTGTCCTAGACACTGATATGGATTTGTTAGATAATGACAAACATAGAAATGTGAAAATTTGAGACAAAGATGAGAAAAAGCCAATGAAAAATTGAGGTAAGTTAGTGACCGAATTATATACAATGCAATTTTTTTATCCCTATAATTTTCAGTTTGAAATTTCCAATAAAGCTGAACCCTCAAAACTTCACTTGCATTTTTGTCATTTCATCTGTGTTTATTGCAAACCATATATGCATCATTTTGATTGAAAATCATCTATGCATATTTTTCATTTGAACTACATTGCATATCATGGAAGTTTTGTTGTATTCTGAGAAATTCCCATCAGAGAATGAAGAAAGAAAGCCACAAATAGGCTCTGGTGGTGGTCGTGGTCGTGGTTCTCAAGACGCTACTAGAATTGCTGCTCCAACTTATGGATAATTGGAATGAACAACTACTGCTCCTATTACCGCTTCAAAGATAGGGATTGATGGGATGGATCATTAATGAACAATAATCCTAGCTACAGATCACAAGCCTAATCTCAAATATCTCATCAGATGCATTCCGACTTTGCTACTGGGTCATTAAAAACTTGTACTGGCTCTGTCTCTTCTGATGTGTCAACCACTCGCTAAGGGATTGGATCTTTCTCTACAACTTAAAATACAGGTCTAAGTTCATATTTTGTAATCTCCACTCATTGGATTTGGATATGAAACTATCGTTGGAAGGGTTGCGCTTGGGACAGGAAGGGGTGTTGTGCGCTATCGATCTGACTCATGCTTATGTTGTTGGTGGCTAAGGATCTATAGCTGGACAGAGTCAAATTTAGACTGCAAAAAACTTCCCAAAAAATTGATGAGAACAATAATATGAAACCACTTGGAAAGTATTACGATAGCTGGTACAAAAAAACCACCTAAAATAGGCACGTAGGTTGCATGCTATGGACGCTAGGTAGAGTGCACACGTGGTGCATGCATGCAAGGCATGCTACCCAAAATTATCTTTCACCTTTTTTATCCCATATACTCTTTTACATTTTTAATATTTTATTTCAATTATTTTTCATATGGTTATACATTTAATATTTTATTTAAATAAATAAGTAAATAAAATCATATGTAAATTTATATTAAAATAATATATATAAATAAGTATAATGTATCATGGTTGGGCTTTAAATAATGCATTGACATTTATGACTCCTGCATCGTAACATGTGGCCATGTAGGGTGACAAAGGTAAAGGAGAGTGCTAAGGATTTCTCACTTATATTAATCAATAATCGTTTCATATGCATAATTTTACTCAATCCTCTACTTTGGTTTGGTGTTTGGATCAATTTGGCAAATTAGAGTGTGTTGGTGATCACACAATTATGCTTTCCTTACTGTTTTTTCAGTTGTGTCCTTTGGTTTATGGATTAGCCTAGTGTCATTTAACTATGCCAATTTCTTTCGAATATGCCCTGTTAAGATCCAAGACAGGCTAGGGGAATGGAATGGAAAATTGACCCAGTGCTATTTTATTTTGTCAATTTACTTCTCCATATTCTGTTAAAATTTATGCCAGAGGCTTAAGATGAGTGAATGCCAAAGTAACAATTTTTTTGTTTGTCTGTTTCTTTTATAATGGTTTGGTTAGGCAAGTCTTAATTGAAGAAGGTGATGCAAAGTCTCAGAAATTTGGGGTGATGTATATTGAAACTAGTGTAAAAGTTAGATTTAACATTAAGATGCAACTTTTCTCTCTTTTATTACAGGCTTAAATTCTACAAAATGCTTTTTAGAGTTTATCAATTTCATAACTTGCTCAAATTTCAATACATGTTCATTGTATATTTATGTCAGTTAACATATGCCATTGAAATATTTATTGTGGTTGTGAGCAATGCATGTCTTGATTCGTAAGATAGCATTTTCATTCCTGGAATGGAAGCTCTCTCATCAACCCATAAGGAAGACATGGTTGAGGTGAATTTAAAATCCACGGTGACTGCAACTGAAACATAGAACAAGGTAGGAGGATGTTATTGCTAAGTATGTAATATTGCTTTCTATCTTCTTGGTGGTTGAGCTTTTGGCGGCACTTAGTTGGATGTGGAACCATCTTTAGATCTCATGGAGCATCATTGGAGTAGGATACATTTCTCAAGTTTCCCTAACAATAATGTATATCAAGAAATGGGAGAGTGGAATATGAAACTTTTATGTAAGAATTATATATTTGGTGAAAGATTGTTTTGCATGCTTGTCATTATGCAACAAAGCTAAAGTAGAGTTTTTGAAATGGATAATCAAGAATGTAATGCCTTGATCCATTAATGGAAATATTTGGTCCTCGACATCGTTTGTGGATAACTGAAGTTTTCCATGATAACTAATGTTTTCCACTCTTTATTATACGACAATGCCTCTTTATTGTACAATAATGCTTACTATACTCTTTGATAGGCAGAGGTTTTTTTGAGAAGATTATTGATTACCTGGTTTGGTTTGTGGATAATTGATGTTTTCCATGATAACTAATGTTTTCCACTCTTTATTATAGGCCACTGCCTCTTTATTGTACAATAATGCTCACTGTACTCTTTGATAGGTAGAGTTTTTTTTAGAAGATTATTGATTACCTAGTTAAAATTAATTCTCTTCTAAGGGGTGGAAAGTGAGAGCTTATATTTTCATATCATTTTCTATCCCTACAAAAAGAGAAGAAAATTATATTCACATTTTAAACTTTGTTATTTCAGATATAAAGTTAAATTTCTTTTACAAAATAAAAAATTCCTGCATGTTTAAAATCTGCTAACAATAACTTTATTTTAAGTCATAAAATATAATTAAATGTTGTGCTCACCCTCCATCAGTAGGTTGGTGAGAATGAGATTGCAGGTACCTTGTGAGTCCCAATCAACAATTGGCTTACAAACAGTGAACAATAACAAGTGGGATTAGAACCTCTTGAAGTACACCTTATTTACAGAATTCAATGTTTGCTGTTAGTGTAAATCAATTCAATGTTTGTGGTTAGTGTAAGTCTATTTTTTATGATTATTTAAAATCTTTTCAATATTTTTCATATAAAGTTATTGTGCTCCAACCCCATTATTTTATTAATTGAAGTATATAAAACAAGCATTTGCAACTAGTGATAATGCATTGATATTTACTGAACTCCATCATTAATTCAAAAATCCCCTGCCAAACATGGAGATGCTACGTGTTTGGTAGTGTTGAGCCTCCTTAGAGTCTTCTTCTTCACGAGGGGATTTGGAAAAAACTCAATTATGATTGATTGCAGCAATATGTGGCTTGCTTTGTAAACAAACATTACACGTGAGTAATTATTTCTTGTTATAACAAGTACTTTAACATTAGTTGTAAAGCACTGAAAATAGGATTTGCAAATAATGGAACGAACTTGGGTCTTTTTGGAAAGCCAAGGCTGTTCATACCCTTTATATGACAAAATGTCCATTGCAATCCACATTTTTTATTTATTATTTATAGAGTATACAGTGAGATTTATTGTCAAAAGCTTATGATGACATAACTAATTGACAAGAGTATAATGTATAGACTAGTTTTAATGGATTTTAGTCTTTGACAATAATGCATAGTGAGTGTTAGCAGATTATTAATCACAGTTTTCAAACAGATTCTCAAGTTATTGATTGCTTCCTCTGTTCTTCGTCATGACACTACCCAACTTCGGTCAGGAAATCTGTTATCACAATTTTCAGATGAACATATGCATGGCCCTTGGGGTCATTAGTAGGCTTTAATTTCCTTAGTAGGCTTTAATTTCCTCTTTCAGTGAAAGCATCTTGGTATCATCAGGCTCTATTTTATCTTTTTAGTGAAAGCACCTCTTCGCATGAATGGTCCGAAGGGCCTATGCATATGAGTTATTGAAACTCGAGATTTTTTGGTGTGCTTCTTTGTATATAAATTCACACAGAGCCACTATCCATCATTGCTTTGGCTTATTGAGACCTGTAGAGGTGACAGAAGTGACTGCTTGTCATTTGGAGTGACTCTCTTATGCATTAGTAGTTCAAGCACCATAATTTGAGATGTTTGGTTTATACTGGATGCATTAGTAGTTCAAGCACCCTAATTTAAGATGTTCAGATCTATTGATTAGAGATTACGGAATCCATCTTGTTCATATTTTATCAATAATGGTTAGAAGTTATTATTTTCTCATACCAGGTAGTATTGCATCCCTATGTTTGAGCGTTACAAATTATTTGTCTCCTTTAAATTTTATCCAAAGAAAATTAGCCCTTCATAGATTTTTAATCAGATCCAACACTTTGTCATTTTTAAACAAAGAACTCAGCCCTGTCCTACGCCATTGACTCCTTTGTTTTCACTTGCAATTAGCTATAAATATATGTCAATTAATTTTATATAAATCATGAGGGCGGCCGTCATTTTCGAGCGAACCCTCAGCCCCTCAATTCCGGAAGGGGCTATAAACTCATCAATGACACAAATTTCTCAAATAATAATATAATTTAATTGAATTCGCAGGAAAGAATTTCAGCAGCATGGAAGATAAATTAGAAAATCCCCAGCTCCCAGTCTTGCGACTGCTAGAAGAGAATCCCAAAATCCTCCATTAACACATCCAAAGGAGGAATATCCTCTACGTTTAGCAACTCCCCACTGTCCGTACGGTCAAATGGAACTGAATCCCCAAATGTCGTACCCGGTTCCGAAATAATCTGTGGGCCGTCTATGTCATATTCCGTTTCCAAACAGGATAATGATGATGCCGCGCCGTTTTCTGAAGGAAGCTGAAATTCTTCTGCAGCGAACTTGGCTGCCGCCGCTTGAATTTGCTGCGGAGATTGAAACGAATCGCAGTAAATTTTGGGTTGTGAGTGGGGAAAATTGAGCTTGGCCGTGGACCCTCTGAGGCAGTACACGGCAAAGTCATATGCCCGGGCAGCTTTTTCTGGGGTGTCGTAGGAGCCCAACCAAATTCTGCCACCGGAATTGGGAATTCGAATGTCCCAAAGAATTTTTTTAATCTTCTCTTGTCCTACAAATAACTAATAGTTGTCGACTTGCTTCCCACAAATGACCATGTGAAGCAAGGTTTCTAGCAGACAACGCACAACCACAGAGTGAAGAAAATGAAGGCTCATTTTACAAAATTTGTCAGGATCCGGAGTTCACCTGAAGGTACTGTCGTTGATTTCAAAGTCAGAAAGTATGTGTCATCCCCAAATTCATTAGCTTCCAAATGAAGAATCTCGTTCCTCACTTCACGGGGTACAAAATAAAAATGATAAGCCACAGAGTGCCAACCAAAGAGACGTTAACGACGAGAGGAGGATGCATCTGAGACACCACCCTGACGACTGGGTAGACATTGTCTGGGAGCCATGAAATAGTAGGGACAATGTGTATAAAAAATTGAAGGTGGGTCGACTAGGAGACTATGATGATGGACAAGCAATATTACGAAAGTGTGGAGACTGAATGAAATGAGGCAATCATCAACCATAGAAAGGAAGATCAACCTAAAATGATTTACAAGGTAAGCCTTCCTTTCAAACTGAATTTGTAGAAGAGAATGGGGGATTGGAACTAGGAGACTAAGATTAGCCAAGACTCGACCCATGATACTATCAAAACCATATCGGAAATGTGCCAAAATACCATGCTGCACATACCAATACAGGACAATTGAATGATATACCCACAAAATCACAAATTTAGGAGGACGCAATGGATAACATAGCTACCAACTCAAAGGAAGAACTCGCCATTGTGTTATAGAGAAACATTGAACATCAAACATAAAGGTTTTTTCAAAATTTTTATTATTATTTAAATAATTTAACTAATTAAAAATATAAAGAAAGCCCATAAAAGTTAAAGTCAAATATTGATTTATCATGTGAACACAACACATAAAATTTAGATACTAATTTACTATGTTAACACAACGTTTATAAGAAGTTGTAGGTATATGCATTACCTACATTCAAAATGGAATGAATTATCTTGGAGATGAATTCCCTGGTGACCTTGGCTTAGGAAACTACCACTTCGATCTCCACCATACTTACCCCAACCAGGTTGCATTTTATCCTCACATTTTGTGATTCTCTTTCACTATTTACAATATTCTCTTTCAGCATTTCCAATATCATGTATTTGTATTTATCCATGACTTATTGCATATATATAACATCATAGGCACAAATATGCACAGTTCAGATTAATTCCTTATTAAGATGTTAATTAAAGTATTAACATTTTTATTATTACATTGAACTAAAAATTAAAATTAAATAAGAATGAAAGAGAAAGTTGTTGGCCACTTCAGGTAAACCTCTTTTCTCGATTTCTTAATTTTCTTGCTTAACTCTTTTAGGTGGGATATTTGGGTGATTTTGTTCTAAATTTTCCTTGGATTCCTTCACAGGTACAATTTTTCCACTTTTTTTTTCACAAGAGAAAAAACATTGTTTCATCTTATTAAAACAGTTCATATATCAAAATACATTAATCCTCATGACACATTCTCAGCAGAAAGGTCAAGTAGAGAATAAAATGTTCTAGCATAGTCAGATAATAGTCATCTGTCATAGTTATCAACAGATCCTATAGAAGTATGGATCCGATATTTACATATCCTTAAATAAACTGTAATCATCATATATAGTTCAACAATCTATTTATAAAAAAGAGACAACCTTCATCTAGAGGCAAGATATGACCATATCAATAATGATCCTCCACATATAGTAACGTTCACAAAAAGATCAAGACTGAGGGGATATGAAGAAATAATCCTGTCCTTCATCCATCTGAAAATCCACATTCACAAAAAAGACAGAGTTAAGTAGTGTATAAACCAAAGGGAAGACTACTAACACCAATTTGTGCATTAGAGTATCCCCTGCTAAGAAGACGAGTAACAATCTCGCTTGATAATCAGAAACATAGGCTCGCTTGATAGATGTTCTCGGGCTCTTTTGCGCGATCCAGGATACTCATGGTAGAGGGTAAGAACAGGAGGCCACTTGAATAGCATTATTGAAG
Source organism: Pinus albicaulis (assembly GCA_034641835.2). NCBI lineage: Eukaryota > Viridiplantae > Streptophyta > Pinopsida > Pinales > Pinaceae > Pinus > Pinus albicaulis. The sequence continues at coordinate 493,182,063 of CM076580.1, read as the reverse complement.
TGTAGAACCGATATGGATCCAAAAGGGGAATCTAGTCCATTCTTAGATAATTTATCAGCTCGCCAATTATGCTCCCTATATATGTGATTCAATGTGTAATTATGGAATTTTGATAATATGTAAAGAGTGCAATCAATCCACCCCTTTAACTATTGTCCCTGCAATTTTGATTTTCCATATATACCATCTATAATGATCCTCGAATCTCCATATACATGGATGCATGGAAATTGAAGATGAAAAGCCACCATGATCCCACTCCATAATGCCATGAGCTCAGCCTTGTTGTTTGTCCCACGACCACCATTCCAAGTTATATGATACCTCTCCAAATTCGATACTTTAATCCATGCCCCACACCCACAAATTCCTCTGTTCTGAGCACCATCAAAATATATCGCTGAAAGATCTATATTGTGTGACCTTCCCCGAATAGAGAGATCTACAATTTTAGGCATGTGTGTGGGAACATTATCCATCCAACATAGAATATTTGAGTGCAACATTGTTATGTCAAAGGGGGCATCTTGAAATATCATGCGATTACGTGCACCCCGAAGTTCCCACATAACATAATAATGTAAAGACATGTAGCAGCCCTTAGTTGTTGCCCAGTGTTGAAATGTTTGTTCACAATCGATAGGCCACAAGAGTGGATCATCCAAAAGTGGAAAAAATAACCTCCATACCCATTGAGCCACAATATATTCAATAAATAGATGATCTACAGTTTCATCTTCGATTTTGCAAAGAGTACATCTCCTAGGTCTCTGATCGCCTCGTTTTTTGATATTCTCCCATGTGAGTATCTTCCCTTGCCTAAGAAGCCAAATAAACAACGAAATTTTATGCGGGATCTTCCAACTCCACACCGGATAGAAACAGGATATAGGACGATCCCCATTTTGATCTGATTTTATTTTATGGTATAATTCATGCGCAGATATGCAATTTTCTTGAAATGATCCATCCCATGAAATACTATCACCCGCTCTATTGTGAGATAAGCCAGCAAGCTGAATAGATCCAATAAATCATTTCCAGGCATTTGAATCATTGATCTGTAAACAAATAACAGACATATATTTCTAGATAGGGGCACCCAATTCCCAATGAGATATAATATCCAACAGAAAAAATAATCCCCTTTGATTGAGTCTATGTAATAAAATTGCATCAAATACCTCCTTATCCTGTAGTCCCATGATTCTAGCACTTCTAATGGGATTTTTTTTCCCATTTCCAAATCTCCATATCAATCTATTGCCCAGGATTTCCTTAATCTTATTAAAGCTGCGCCAAATCTGAGAAGAAACATGAACAAATTCAAAATTACCATGAAAGAGACGATAAATAGGATCGCCAGATATATACTTATGACCAATGATTTTGGCCCATATCCCATTGCTGTTTAGAACGTGCCATAGTGATTTGGTGAGAAATGCATTTGAGAAAACTCGAAGATCCAATAAACCCCATCCTCCATAGGATTTGGGTATAGTGAGTAATGATAGCTTGCAAAGGTGATATTTTTTCTTGGGGGATGATCCTGCCCATATAAAGTGCGATATAATTGCATTTATTTTTCCAATAATGAAAGCTGGAAGGTAATACAAATGCGCCCAATACACCATTTGCAATCTACGATAATTCTTTGGAGAAATTTCGGTGGCTGATTTCTAGATTCCTTGTCTAATAATTTCTACTTCTCTTCAAATGTGGTTAGAAACTTACTCGACTAGAGTTATGCTATCAATTAATTTTTTTTAAACTACAACAAGGATATGAAAATGTTATTTAATTTGGGCTTCAAAATCCATGCCGCTATGGACGCTTGGCCTGGTCGACCCATAAGGATTATGTTGGTTTCCCATTAATCTTTAGATGAATCAATATTCAATGACCCTAGTTTCCTTTCCAGTTTCGAATCTCCAACAAAATTCAGAGGGTTTTTCCAAAATATTCGAAGACGTGTAGGGCAAGAACTTGACATATGTTGCCCGGGTAAGAGTTAATTTCATTCTTTGCATTCTGTGTTATATTCCTAGTATTTGTTGCACTAGAGTAATAATTGCATATTCTCATTATTGTTGTAGCAGTTTGGAGGGTTGCAAGCACTCTGTCTCGACCGTAGGTAAAAATTAGGTCAATTTATGTTGTGAATGTTTATTTTATCAATCTCTAGATATATTTTGATGAGTTTATTACTAACCTTGGACTCTTTTCCTCCATGTTACACTACAATATAAAGGGGGGTTTTAAGACAATTTTTGGGTTAATTGTCTTAAATTGAGCTAAAAGAAAACTTGTGTATTGTCTTAAATATTGTTGTTAAGTGGGTGTCTCAAATTAAATTGTATCAAAATATTGTCTCTATAAAGAAAATATATTACACAGATATAACACAGGCCTTTTTGTCTCTCTAGAGACAATAGTTGGGAATAAAGACATATTGTCTTTAAAAAGACAATGACTGTGATCCTAACTATTGTCTCTCTAGAGACAACAACAAATTACATTCAAAGATAATACAATATCACTTTTCTCTCTGTAGAGACAATATAAAATAATGAATCTAGAAAATTATCTCACCATTGAAATAAACCAATATTAAAAGTATTTAATTGAAAATAAACTACAATATCATTGATCAATTCATATTAGGACACAGTGGAATCGAACCACTGACCTCTTGCTTATAAATCAGGTGCTCTTTCATTGAGATAGCACCCATTGAAGAATTATGTGAGATTTATGGTAGTCCTTGAAATTGCATATGTAGGCATTGATTTAAAAAAATTCTTAACACGTAATGGTGTAATCTTTGTAAAACCTAAAATCAATGCAGACCCTATTTTTAACTTGATAAAAATAACTCATTGGATTTAGCTCAATGTCACACCCATGTAGCATCACTCACACAAGTAGTGAATATACAATATTTACAAACTATTTAATCTAGTCATACAACAAAAAGAAACTAGAATTATCATAAGCCTTTAATATCTTGTCACAACTATTGAATGGTTTATGTTTATCATGTTTCCACTCTTCATATATTCGAACAATATGAATATTTTCAAGGAATTTTTCACATCAAATAAAGACAAGGTACAGAGAAATTGGCATAGCCATCCTCTTATCTATCCCTTCCTATCTATCCATAAAAATTTTGTAGAAAGTTAGATAATCCAACATAGTTATCATTTCTTGTTAGTAATGCTAAAAAATGAGACTCAATAATGTACTCATATTTAACTTGCACCCTAGAAGAGAAGGTTGGTTCACAACCAGCATATTCTTGGCCAATCAATGTAACCAATGCTAACAACTTGCTATGCAATTACACTTCCAAAGAAGCCATGCATAGCTTTGAAAGCTCGATTTAATCCTACTGCATTGAAGTCAAAAGAGTATGGTATATTTTGTTTTACCACATATCCAAATTAAACCTTGTAACAATAAATGTTGAAGTCCTAATTAAAAAACAAAGTGATCAATTTTCCTTGAATTCATCTTTAGGAGTTGTAGCAGTGTCCAACCCACAACAATTTTGGGGTAAATTTGGGTCTTCTTTGCCCAAAAGTCTCTTTGTTGGAACTCGATGAGAAGATCTAAAAAGATCCTTCCTCAAAACCAATTTAACCACCTTCTTCCTCTAATACATAGACTTGAAACCATAAATCCTGACAAGAGGAACCGCACTCACTCCGACCTCTTCCACAAGTCATTTGAAATTTCTACCATTTCATACTTACATTTAACTTCTCGAGGAGTGCCTTCATTCCAAGTAGAATTCCACTCTTTGTATAGGGCCCAAACATCACCCTTTTGGGGAAATATCCTAATAGTTACTTTAGGATTTTTCTCCCATGCAACAATATGAGAAAAAATATTTAGCACATTGTTGTTTGCATATTTCCATGCTTAAAATACCCACAACCCTGGTATAATCCATCATGCATATAGTCGCAGTTGAGTTTGTAAAATCTGAGATCTCAAATTAGATGTGCCAAGATATGGGTGTAGAATTCTTGAATGTGACTGTTAAAATGGAAGTTGTTTTCTCTCTCAAGGAATTTTCAGGGTTATATGCGTACTGTCATGCTTAACATCGTTGTGGAATGTGGACAGGTATAAAGTCTATGTGAATTGATTGATTTTGCACAACCTATCTTAGACCCCCATTATTTAATTGATTGTAGGCCTAGGTTGTAGGTCTATGACTCTGTGAGATGGATGGGCTGGAAAAGAGGGAGCCTTAGTCCCCATCTTCGACTCTCTAATTATTTTATTCAATGGAAATTTGTCAAGGGATTGATTTGAGAATATCTTACAATGTACCCAAATATCTGAGGACAACGATGAGCTTATACCCATTTGGTTATTTCAACGACCTTTCAACCTTCAAAATAGTTAGGATGATTATTCTCTAGATAGGATAACTGACAATATTAAGATCCTTGAATATTTCAGCAATAATTCTAGAGAGCGTTGTCCTATCTTTAAAGTTAAGTTGATACTTCTTTATTGTTGAGATATTCAATCCTTAAGAAAGAAGTATCATTCTGATACAATATGTGCAATGCACACTTCAATTCTATTCTTCTTTGATAACCTTTCCCTAAGAATTTGCACCAAAGTTGAAGCTGATGTTCTTCATTATCCTCTCACTGCAACTCTCTGTAACATTGTAAGAAGAGAATGAAATTAATGGAGTTTCCATGACCCTCCACATGGAGATGAGAAATAAGAGCGAGTCTACAAAGAATATCACCATGGAGGAATATCTATACCTTTCGGCCATAGCTTCATCAAGTATTACATCAAATTATTGGTGGGTACTCCTGCACAAGATCTATTTCTCATGCTGGACACATGCAGTTATGTGGTGTGGGTAGCCTGCACCCGAAATTATAGATGCAACGAGTGCAATGGATAGAGGACGGTCTTTTTTCGAAGAAAGTCATCCTCTGATGTGGCTATAAAGTGCACAGATCCCAAGTGCATAGACCTCTGCAATAATAAAGGCTGTGTCGAAAGCTTCCAAAAGTGTTCATAGATTTTTCCACATTTCATCCTTACCTATGGCACGGGAAATGCGACGGGGTGTCTACTGACTGACACCTTGACTTAGCCAACTGAAGATGGAGGAAATCGAGAAATAAAGAACTTCGCAATTGGATGTTCAGTGCTTTCGTTCGGGGTTGCCGGTATTGCAGGATTTGGCAGAGGAGGATTGTCTATGCCTTCCCAGCTTACTCCTGTTATTGGTGATAAATTTCATATTGCCTTGACTATGTAAACAACAACAGCAAGATAGTGGTGTCTAACAAGGTGGTTCCCAGGGATATCCCTTTGACTTACACTCCCCTTCTCACCAACCCAGTAATCCAATTTAACGACATTTGACGGCCAAGGAAATGGTGGAACCGTAATAGATTCTGGCAGTTCTCTCAGTAACTTTCCATATGCAATCTATAATCAGATTGTAGATGCATTTAATTCTAAGATTGGATATAGAAGATCTTTTGGAGTTGAGGCTAGTATTGGCTTGGGACTGTGTTACAATGTGTCTGGTTTAGAGAGTATTCAATGGCCTAAATTTGTATTCCATTTCAAGGGTGGCTTAGACATCATACTCCCTAATAAGAATAGTTTCATGGCTACAGACATGGTACTCCCTGATAATAATAGTTATGATACATTTTTCCTGGCAATGCAGAATGGTGGCACAACTGTCATGGGACCTGCAGTGGTTAAGAAAACAATCGTTTGGGCTTCACTCAGCAGTCCTGCACATCATTGGCCCGAGTCATTGATGGAGTGCTCTAAATATTTTCCATAGTGTCTGATTTCCTTTTGAACCGTATGTTTTTTATGCTCTATTGAACTATTGGGCTTAGGATCCTGTGTGCACTTTATAAATATTACAGTTGGATTTCCGCGTCCTTTATGTATTTTACAAGCTAAATAAATGTCTGAGAATCATATGGAGAATATTTCTGGGCATCGTGTCAAGAATTTGTCTCATATATATATGCATATAATAGTTAATTTGACTTTAGGTTGCGATTAGTTTCTGATTTTCGACAGAAAACCAATTTGCCTATTTATAAAACTATGTTATCATGATTGTGGATCCATGCTAAAATTACTAAATCTAAAACAATTACGCATGTCCATGAAACAATAAAATATAGACTACACGTGTAATTTATTGAAATGGAAGGATTTTTGTTACATATTTAAATGTATTTTTCTTAGAGTAGATTATGTGGATTATGGGCTGGTTGTCCCATCACCTCCGTTGGTTTTAGTTTTCAAATTCTACAAGTAATAGCGTGCTCGTTATAGTAAAGTTGGAACCTCCATTTGTTAAAATATTCAATCCTTAAGTAAGAAGTATCACAATGATATAGAGAGGGTTGTCTTCGTTATTGTGAAAGAATCCTCATCTCCCCCAAAACAATTGAGGCCTCAAAGGACCTAAGTGTTGATTCAACTAACCTATGATATGTGGTAGGTTAATTAGCACTCGATGATTAAGGGTGGGAAATTTTAAATTTAAAGCTCTAACATTAATACCATAACATTGATATGTGGTATGCATGGCTCAAGCATTAACTTGAAATTTTTTTTAGACCCGACTACTTCAAAGACCATATGTGTCAAGTTTCTTACAAGATTCTTCATTTTCCATTCGTCCTTTTGAAATCGAATGATTGTAGCTTTGTCAAGGGTCTCAAAGTCACTTCCAGTAATGTGATGGACCTATGATCTTCCTGCCATCATGAATTTTATAGTAAAGTTGGAACCTCCATTTGTTAAAATATTCAATCCTTAAGTAAGAAGTATCACAAGGATATAGAGAGGGCTGTCTTCGTTATTGTGCAAGAATCCTCATCTCCCCCCAAAAAATTGAGGCCTCAAAGGACCTAAGTGTTGATTCAACTAACCTATGATATGTGGTAGGTTAATTAGCACTCGATGATTAAGGGTGGGAAATTTTAAATTTAAAGCTCTAACATTAATACCATAACATCGATATGTGGTATGCATGGCTCAAGCATTAACTTGAATTTTTTTTTAGACCCGACTACTTCAAAGACCATATGTGTCAAGTTTCTTACAAGATTCTTCATTTTCCATTCATCCTTTTGCAATCGAATGATTGTAGCTTTGTCAAGGGTCTCAAAGTCACTTCCAGTAATGTGATGGACCTATGATCTTCCTGCCATCATGAATTTTAACATGGCAATACAAATAGTGTTTTGGTAATTGAATGAATTTGGAAATTAATACCAAGCAATAATTAGAGAGTAGAAGATGGGCATTAGGGACTAAGGCTACCTCTTTTCCGAGTAGAATTGCACTCTCTCTACAGGGCCCAAAGATCACCCTTTCGGGGAAATATCCTAATAGTTCCTTTAGGACTTTTCCCCCATTCAAAAATATAAGAAAAAATATTTAGCACGATGTTGTTGGCAAATTTTCCATTCTTAAAATGCCCACAACCTTGGTAAAATCCATCATCCATCTAGTTACTAACAGTCATACCTTCAATGAAATTAAGATTCATTTTACAAGAATTACAATCTAGGAATACTAGCTAAAAATTCTCAAGGAGGTCAGGAGGAAAGGCTTCAGCTTTGATGGGAGCTATTACGTTTTGCAAAAAAGGGTCTGCCTAGTGCTCTAGGTCTCTGCAAGGAGATGAGAGGGGAAAAGGTCTCTCACTTTATTAATTGTTGTCAAAGACAGACTAATAGAGTTGCAAAGGAAAGTAATCCGATTTTGATGACCTGTTTATTAAATGAAACCAATGACAACAAAAAAAAGCAACATTTTTCCTTGACTTTGGAGAACGAAGACCATGCTGGAAAGGACTGCTACAACAACATCAAACCTTGCTTGAAGCAGATAATAAATTTCTGACTTAGTTGCCAAAATTTTTATTCAGATAATCATATAATGCCTTTTTTGTGCGCATTGAACCTCATGTCTACATTTTGGACTTATTTGGATGTCAACTAACTATGTGAATTTACTCATGTTTGGATAGTTTCCAAATTTCTAGCATTTCAATTGTTGTTCCACATAATATAAATAGAATTCTTGAATGTGACTGTTAAAATGGAAGTTATTTTCTCTCTCAAGGAATTTTCAGGGTTATATATGTACTGTCATGCTTAACATTGTAGTGGAATATGGAAATGTATGAGGTCTGTGTGAATTGATTGGTTTTACACTTAACCTATCTTAGAGTCCCATCATTTAATTGGTGGTAAGCCTAGGTTTTAAGCCTATGACTCTGTGTGATGGATGGGCTGGAAAAATAGGCCTCTGCTTACGTCGTACGAATTCGTAGCTCCCAAAATTTTTTGTGACAACACAAAGAACCATGATAAGTTACAAATTTAGGTACATAGATTCAAATAAGAATGGTTGTTCATGAGTGCAGCTACAACAAAAACCCAAGAGAAAACAACAACTCATTAGAAATCATAGATTCAAATATGAATGGTTGTTGTAGCAGCTACAACATAAACCCGAGAGAAAAAGGATCTAAAATACGAATGATTGCTATTTGAATGGAATATCAACATGGACTGGGTTCAGACTACCCCATACAGAACAACCATATCACTAGATCTAAAAGGAAGAGGAAAAAGGACACAGAGTGAAAAGACATGTTCTCTCATTTACAAATCCAATTACCTATGATTAACCAAGAGAACCACATCCCGATCATACCAATTGGAACCATGTCGAATCCCATCAAACCCATTGAACCATGTCGAATGACCTGGTTAGTTAGACAAAGAAGAGGACGACGTCAAGACAACCAACCACATGTAGAGAACCCATCCTTGAGATTTGACACCTTTTACCAAGTACACCTACACATGCTTACTCTTAACTTTTGAATGTCCTTTGAACATTATATTGAGGTTTATTATTACAATGGTGGGATAATGAAATTGGCATTGGATGCACACTCTTTTGGTTGGAGTGAGGACACTAATTTAGTAAGAAGCTTCATTTCTTTGTAGATTGTCTCCTAAAACATTTGCTCAAGAGATTTTTATTCAAGTTATTATTGGAATTTCGATTATGAGTAATGAATTTTCTTATTTATTGGCTTCTACATTTTTTTGTGTCCTTAATATCAAGGGTCTTTTTTCTCTTAGGTTTATGTTGTAGATGTTACAACAACCCCATTTAATTGAATGGTTGACTTGGCCATGCTATGGGTGCACCTATTTTTGAACCATAATTAATTGATGTTATAGGAAATCATATTATTACATTTGTTGCATGTGGTAAGTACCACACACATGCAATTACCAATACTGGTAAATTGCGCACATGGGGTGACGATAGCGACCATGTTGGTCTTAAGGGGCATGGGAATAATTTTAGTTGTGGGATTCCTAGGAAAGTCTTTTGTTGTTTAGATTGTGCCAAAATCAACTACATTGCTTGTGGAATGTGGTATATTGACTTCAAAAAACTTTAACCCGACCTAAGAGCCATAAGAGACCTAAATATCTATTCTCTAGTTACCCATAAGAGACCTAAAAGCCTCATTATCGCTAGTATTATATTTCCCTTGTGCACCAAAGTGACCTTGATGAATTCGAATAAGGAAAGTAGAAGAAATAATTCTTGTTGCAACAATTTCCAATCTGTAGTGGAGTCATTATGTGTAGAGTTCATAGGCTCATAGAAGGTAATTGGAAACCCCTGAGATTCACCTATCTTACCATTACCATTTTTCTACAAGTGTTTTTCATGCATCATTTTAAGTGTAGTTTTTGTGCCTCTACTTGACTACATACTATACCTTCTCATCTACATGAAATCGCAGGGATCTAAGGGACATCAATACACATGATACACACACTCGAAATAGAGTATAAACCTATAGGATTTGAATGGACATCACTGTATCTGTCTGATTTTTGGTTGTTTTCTCAACTGTCATAATCAACCCCTATATTCTGTCATTGGACATGCAACATGATGTTTTACACTCTAACTTGAGATACCAGTATGCCTACAGAATTCCAATAGTCTTGTGATAAGTTCAACATCTACTCATGAATGCAAGATGTAATCTTCAATACATATTTGGAATGCAAACAAGTAACAAGTATGGTTTGACAAGAATTAATGTGTTTATAGGTATGCAAATGCCTTTGTTTCCAGTAATTCTCATCAAATTCCTAATAACCATCAAGGTAAGTTTTCCTTGTAGTAGGGACCAATATTTGTGCGGTAATTATGACAATAGCATAATTGGAACCACAAGGTTTCATAACCATAATACATATGGTACCTACCATTATATCATGATATCAAGCCTAGAAAGGGAACAAGGTTGCACATTTTAGGTCACATTGTATCATACGCTGTATTGAGATATTGGCAACGCACACCTTCAGGTAAGGTTCATGGCATCAATTTTGTAGCCCTTTCGTGACACCCTACTCCACCCTGGTAAACTCTCGTCATACCTAAGGTACGACATGCTGGCACTAAGACATTTATAACACTAAAATTTGTAATTAAAAAAGTTGAACACAAGCTTTAGTAGGAGTTCCCATAATTCATAATATCAGTTATACAATAATTAATGTCAGTTCTTGCTATCGCAACATATTATGGGAAGATATTGGACATGGTTGCATACATCCTTCTTTATGCAATATAAAGGCTACAAGGACTGGTTCCTAATGCTTGAAACTTGACAACATGGATAATTTGTCATCAGTCATGCATATTTACTTTTGTCACAAGTGTAGAATTGTATATGGATTCACCACATAACTTCAAATACTCTGCCCCCACAAACTCAACCTGGTTGAGCCTACTTCCTAGTATGGCTAATAATGACAAGTTTCTATGCTATGCAACTTGATAGCATAGATTGTGTTGTAGTTCTAGAAAAAATTGAGTGTCAAATAAAAGAAAACTTACGCAATTTGTTCTTTGATACAGTTATTTGTGATAACTAAATTATAAATGTATCATTGATGTATTTTAAATACTAGCACAATCCAGAAGGTAAGGTAATCAATGAAAGGGTGAGCCATCAACAAGATCCTAGAATTTAGTATTCAGCTGAGTTTAACAACACTAGAATTTTAATCAATGATGAAAGACATCACCTAAATCATTACAAATATAGAACCCCTTAAGATGTAAGAATTATTAAGTATTATATATCTTATTCATAGGGTCTTATTCTTAAGAACTGTTATCAGTGTGACAAGATTTAGTCTTCATGAGAGTATAAGGTGTTTATAAGAAATTATGTGGTGAATGCAATAGTTAATAGATTTGAAAATCATGCAGTGGATTGCATCACAAACCCGATAGGTCTTTCTTGGACTCGAGTCCTCATCGTTTGCATTAATTTTTTATCTAACTTAACTTTATGAGGCTGGTTCATGATAAATTAAGTGCATATGGGGAAAGAATTTTGGCTAAGTGGCACAGAATATGAACAAGGGATTGAATACTGGACAAGTTTTCTGAGCAGATCCCAGGTGTCCACACACACGAGACACATATCTATGATAATATTCCATTTCTTTAATTTTTAGAACTTATGTAGTCCTCTGTGACATCACGATAGGTCCACTTGGGAATTTCAGTCCCAAAGCATTGGGTATTCGATCCTTGGTTGGGTGTTACATTTGTCATTATATGTGCTTCAAATTTTAGAGCTAGTTACGTATGGGGGCTATGATTTTGTGGGCATAACTCTTTCTGTTTTGGCATGGATGGTTTGGAATGATTCGTTCTATGTTTTGAAGCCTTGCACATACCTGTGCATGAGAATTTTCTTGGTGGAGACCATGAAGAGAATCCTATTTGCTGAGGGTAAGAGTTATCTACCCCCACAAAATCCGATATGCAAACAATAAAAGATTCTAGGTATAGGGTTAATTAACCCCACACAATCCGATATGAAAATAGCAATAAATATGCAATAGAAAGGGATTCGGTACAACAACAAGGAAATCTGTTATGAAAACAACACAACCACAGGGGATCCAATACCACGACAAAGAAATTTGATGTGCAAATGGAACAAGATATGAAACAATGTTAGGTCCCTATATTACTAGTATAGTCCCTTATTGTTATTAGTGTAACACCCTTCTTGTTATTATTGTACCCTTGTAACCCCCATTTTGTTATTATTGTGCCCCTAAATTATTATTGTTAGGTCGGCTAGGATTACATTGTGACCCACTAGGATTACATTATGGCCACAAGGACTTCTATATATAGAAAGGAGGTTTTGTAAATTGTATCATCCAATAATTGTTCATTTATGTAATGAATTGGAGGTTGCCCCCTTGAAGTGGCTTATTTATAAGGCGTTGATATCTCTTTTCTTCTATTTTTGGAGCTGGGTACTCAACATTTGGTATCAGAGCTTTGGATCCTAGGGTTTCGCTGCTCCAAACAGGTCATCGTGGCATTTTCGCTATAACTTTTGTTCTACGAAGTTTCCAAAGTTGAAATTTTTAGGGTGCGAAGCAGAAATCCTGAGGAAGATTTCTTAAAAATTTAAGAGCTTGGTTCACAATATTTTTGGAGATATCATCTGTGGAAGTTAGGTCTTTTTTCAGGCTCCTAAATAGGTCATCGTGGAATTTGCGCTATAATTTTTTTTATACGAAGATTCAGAATCTGAAATTTGTATGGTGTGAAGCTAAAATCCTGAATAAATTCTTCAAAAAATTTCAGAGCTTGGTTCGCAATATTTTTGGAGATATGATCTGTGGAATGTAGTGATTTTTCAGGCTCCTGAATTTCATCTCAAAGAGGTGATCATAGGAAAAGTTCAATAACTCTCTCTCTGGGCATTGGATTGGAGTGCCGTAAAAAGTGGTTGCAATTAAACAGACAGTAGTTTCTTGGCTATCAATTTCAGAGACAAAGGACAAAATAATGACACGTGGAAAGTCGTACAAGTTCGCTCTACTGAACTAGTCCAGAATTAGGTCATTGTGGAAGATTGGACACAAATTTGTCTTGGAGAATCCAAATCAGGTCAGACCTGTGGCATTTGAAAGATAATTCAGAGGGCTACGTTGATACTAAAATTCAAATATTGAAGTGCTGCAATCATAGATATTATCCAATTTCAATATAGAGCTCCTCAAAAGCAAGAAAAAGGTGTGTATATTTTTTTTCTTTCCAAATTGCGTAAGTCTTCTTTGAAGAATCAATTTGAATTGATTCCAAGGGCATATTGTAGAATATATAGCAGTATTGGGTTCTAAAATATGCCCCATAAAAATAATTCAACACCCATTAAGCTTTCAGAAGGCTCTACTATGACTCATGAAGATGAAGAATTGCAACATGATCTATCAAAATTACAAGAGCAAGTGCAACAAATTTCACTCTCGCAAAGAGCAACAAAAATGAAATGGAAGTTTTGAAGAAAGGCGTGGAAGTGAAGATGGATGGTTTGAAGAAAGGCATGGAAGCTAAGATGGATGGTGTGGAAGTGAAGATGGATGGCATGGATCACATACCATGGAAGCTAAGATGGATGACATAAAAGACAACATGGAAAACATAGAGAATGATCTAAAAGCAAACATAGAAGGTTTGAAAAAGTTGATACAAGAAATGTTTCCTAATGGTGAAAAGATAGTAGAGGAAACTCATGATGAGAACAAATAAATGTTAATCGTGATTTCATAAACTCTAATGTTGGTGGGAAGAACCACCATATTCCAAAAATGGATATGAGGAAGTTTGATGGAAAGGATCCTATAACATGGATACTATAGATGGAGCAATATTTTGATCTCCATAACGTGCAAAACACACAAAAGGTACGCATTGCAACTTTACATTTAGAAAAAAATACATTTGTATGGTATCGATGGCTTTTCTCTTGTAAAACAATTGTCACTTGGTAAATTTTTACGGAAGAAATGATAGCACATTATGAGGATACAAAGAGCAACACCTTCTTTAGCCAATTGATAAATCTCAAAAAAAAGGGTTTAGTGGGGCAGCACATTGAGGACTTCCAAAAATTGAATATAAGGGTAACTGATATTCCAGAGGAACACAAGATCGATCTCTTCATAGGCACTTTAAAGGATAACATCCAACATGAAGTTCGCGTTTTGGAACCGGATTCATTGGAGAAGGCATTCAGGTTGGCAAGAAAATTTGAATGTAAAATAATGGCGACAAGGAAGCCTACCACTCAATTCTATAAAGAAGGAAGTGTTGCTACACCTAGATTTCCACAACCTACAAGGTTGACACACAAAAATTGGAAGAAAAAAGAGCAAAAGGGCTTTGCTACAGTTGTGATAGAAAATACACTAAAGGTCATAAGTGTGCTGAGAAGAAATTATTTTACATAGATTGTGAAGAGGAAGAAGAAAATGAGCAAGAAGAGGATATACACCAGGAACCAGCCCTAGAAGAGGAAGAAATGAATCCGACCATATCGTGTAATGCACTGGCAGGAATTACCACTCCTCAAACTCTCAAGATAGAAGGACATATCAAGAAGAAAAGGGTAATAGTGTTGATTGATTCGGGTAGCACCCATAATTTTATTCATTATAAGGTAGCCAAGGAATTAAATTTTTTCCTATACCCAGCACCAGAATGTCAAGTGATGGTTGCAAATGGAGGAACTATAAATTGCTCTGGAAATTGCCATAATATCAAGCTAACCATGGGGGAATATGTATTGACTAGTCCAATGCTTGCCATTCCTATGGGAGGTGCTGATGTTGTACTAGGAGTACAATGGTTACAATCTTTGGGGACGGTAGCTTTTAATTTTCAAGAACTTTTCTTGAAATTTTTTTCCGAAGGAAAGGAAGTCGAATTACGGGGTATTGAAGGGAAGCCAGGAAGGATAATAAGCTCTAATGTCATGACAAAGCTTCTAAAGAAAGAACAACGAGGCGTAATTGAACAATTATGCTCACTAGAAGTTCCGACATCAAAATCATCTATTTTTGCAGATCTCCAACAAGTCTTGGACAATCATTCCAAGGTGTTTGAAACTCCCAAAGGACTCCCACCTATTTGTGATCATGATCATGCTATTGATTTGATTCCAGGAAGTGTTCCTCCAAACATCAGGCCTTATAGATATCCTTACTTCCAAAAGAGCGAAATTGAACGTATGATTGCAGAAATGTTAGAGGCGGGTATAATTCAACCTAGTCAAAGTTCTTTCTCTGCTCCTGTAGTATTGGTACACAAAAAGGATGGATCATGGCAAATGTGTCCGGATTATAGGGAGCTCAATAAGCTCACCATTAAAGACAAATTTCCCATTCCTGTGATTGATGAATTATTGGATGAATTACATGGAGCAATTTATTTTACCAAGTTGGATCTTCGTTCGGGATATCATCAAATTAGAATGAAGACTGAAGATATTCCAAAAACAGCATTTCGAACTCATGAGGGTCATTATGAATTTTTGGTCATGCCTTTTGGTCTTACCAATGCACCTTCTACATTTCAAGGGTTGTTGAATTCCATTTTCAAACCCTTCCTTAGAAAATTTGTGCTAGTATTTTTTGATGATATACTAATCTACAGCAGGTCTTGGAAGGATCATGTTGAACATGTTGACAGGGTGCTCAAACTATTGCGGGAGAAACAATTATATGAAAAAACATCCAAATGTTTCTTTGGAGTACAAGAGGTGGAATATCTGGGTCATATTATATCTCACGAGGGTGTTAAAGTAGACCTTAACAAAATTAAAGCCATTAAGGAATGGAAAGTCCCCAAGACAATAAAGCAGTTGCGAGGATTTCTCGGGTTAACAGGCTATTATCGCAAGTTTGTTAAGAATTATGGGAGAATAGCGGCACCTCTAACAACATTATTGAAGAAAGATGCATTTTCATGGACTCCTGAAGCAACTAAGGCCTTTGAACATCTTAAAGAGGCAATGTGCCTAGTGCCTGTCTTAGCTATGCCAGACTTCACAAAAACCTTTATTGTGGAATGTGACGCCTCAGGAAATGGAATTGGTGCTATTTTAATGTAGGAAGGAAGACCCATTGCTTTTGAAAGTCGTCCAATCAAAGGAAAGTATTTACAGAAACCTATTTATGAGAAGGAAATGTTAGCAATACTACATGCACTAAAGAAATGGCGAACTTACCTAATGGGAAGACACTTCAAGGTAAAAATTGATCATGATAGTATTAAACACTTTTTGGAACAAAGACTACCATCAGAAGAGCGGCAAAAATGGGTCACAAAGATGTTGGGTTATGACTTTGAAATAATCTACAAAAAAAGGAAAGCTTAATGTTGTTGCGGATGCACTCTCAAGAAAGAATGAAGAGGTGGAAGCATTGCTTTGTGCCATTTCTATTATCCAACCAGATTGGATAACCGAAGCAAGAGATGAATGGAAGAAGGACAAAGATGTATGGACACTCATTCAAAATCTGCAGCAAGATCCTAGTACATCTGATACATTTAGTTGGAAAAATGATTCCTTATGGTACAAAGATCGCTTATATCTTTGTAAGAATTCCCAACTAAAACAAAATATTCTTCTGGAATTGCACACTTCTCCTTTAGGAGGACACTCAGGATTTTTAAAAACTTACCACAGAGTGAAGAAAGAATTTTTTTGGGATGGCCTTAAATCTGATATTCAAAAGTTTGTGGCAGAATGTTTGGTTTGCCAGCAGAATAAAGTGGAAACAATTAAGACACCGGGACTTCTACAACCTTTATCCATTCCAAGTCAACGTTGGGAGGAGATTTCAATGGATTTTATCACAGGTTTACCTAAGTCTGAAGGAAAGAATGTCATCATGGTGGTAGTTGATAGACTTACCAAGTATGCACACTTTTGTGCATTATCTCATCCATTTAAAGCAAGTACAGTTGCTACTACATTTGTGGACAGAAATCAAAAGCTACATGGAAGCCCAAGGGTTATTGTGAGCGACAGAGATCCCATTTTTACGGGAAATTTTTGGACGGAGTTATTTTCTTGTTTGGGTACTCAATTAGCTCATAGCTCATCTTATCATCCTCAATCTGATGGTCAAACAGATATAGTAAATAAATGTTTGGAAGGATATCTTCGTTGTTTTGTATCTGATAAACAAACACAACGGGTCAAGTGGTTACCTCTCGCTGAATGGTGGTATAACACTTCCTTCCATACTGCAGCAAAAATGACCCCATTTATGGCACTTTATGGATATCATCCACCATCGATCACATCATCTTTAAGGGAAAATTCGAAGGTTCAAGCGGTGGAAGATCACATCGAGCATCAGCAAGGAGTTCTCCAACTCTTAAAGGATAACCTGAATTTGGCACAAAATCGAATGAAACAACAGGCAGATCAACATCGTAGCGAGAGAAGTTTTGTTGTAGGATATTGGGTATTTTTACGGCTACAA
This sequence comes from Pinus albicaulis, assembly GCA_034641835.2. Taxonomy (NCBI): domain Eukaryota; kingdom Viridiplantae; phylum Streptophyta; class Pinopsida; order Pinales; family Pinaceae; genus Pinus; species Pinus albicaulis. The sequence goes on along the minus strand of CM076580.1, from coordinate 493,164,598 downwards.
CCATACAAACAAATGTCCCTCAAGCAAGCTAAGAAGGATAATAAATTATCGCCAAAGTACTATGGTCCTTACAAGGTGTTGCAAAGGATTGGTACTATGGCATACAAATTGGAGCTTCCTGCTTCTTCGCGAGTGCATCCAGTTTTCCATGTTTCATGCTTAAAGAAGGTTATAGGTGAAAATCTTCCAGTTCAAACAATATTGCCAGAACTTGATGAGGAAGGAAAAATCATATTGGAACTTGAAGCAGTCACGGAAACAAGAATTCGACAGCTACGGAATCGATCAATCTTAGAGTATCTCGTCAAGTGGAAGAACTTACCCACTGAAGATTCTACATGGGAGGATGAGAAGTTTATACAGAAGCACCCAGAGCTACTCAAGCATTGAGGGCAACACTTTTTTGAAGGAGAGGGGCATGTTAGGTCCCTATATTACTAGTATAGTCCCTTATTGTTATTAGTGTAACCCCCTTATTGTTATTATTGTACCCTTGTAACCCCATTTTGTTATTATTGTGCCCTTAAATTATTATTGTTAGGTCGGCTAGGATTACATTGTGGCCCACTAGGATTACATTATGGCCCCATGGACTCCTATATATAGAAAGGAGGTTTTGTAAATTGTATCATCCAAGAATTTTTCATTTATGTAATGAATTGGAGGTTTCCCCCTCGAAGTGGCTTATTTATAAGGCATTGATATCTCTTTTCTTCTATTTTTGGAGCTGGGTACTCAACAAAAAACAAAGGAACTAGTTACAAACTTATTGCTAAAATCCTTCCCTACAACAACATGAAAAGAAAACAATAACAGAGAGTTTATTGCTATAAATTTTCTATAGGTTTCAGATACTAACTTGTGAGAATATATATATATATATATATATATATATATATATATATATATATATATATATATATATATATATATATATATATATATATATATATATATATATATATATATATATATATATATTCTCTATTGTATCCCTCTAGATGTTGTCTCAGCAAGACCACGCTCCCACCCTTG